>CANSZD010000641.1:0-103331 GCA_947648045.1 Beta corolliflora | reverse complement strand
TGCTTTTATCACCCACATGTTATTTTTGCTAATCAAAGACCTAAAGAACTGCTCTAACATTAACCTAGGATTAATGTGGACAACCCGCTAGGTTTCTGTAAATTGATTGCCCTAATAACATATCACTAAAAGTTAGTCTTTTTATGTGTTTCCCGAACCTACTTAGACTAAATATTTTTAGGGTGTTTAAAACATTATTTGATTATCCTTTGGCATAAAATCTGTAATGAATCGATATTTAGTAGAGGCCAACAATGGGCTAATGTGGTTCATTATGACTATATTCGTACCCTCACCCCCGAACTGAATCTTTGGTTCACTTTGACCATCTATGGAGTCATGACGGGGAAATCTACATTAGATAATTTGTCCCTACGAGTTTCCCCATATCCAATTAGTTTTTTATTCTTCCTAAAAAGAATTATTGGCGACTTCTTTCAATACAAAACAATTTTCAATAAAACCTTAACAATGGGGTAGTCAAATCTAATACGCACACACACCGCGTAGGCGAAATAAAAACACGCCTACAACATCCAATAGCAAACATTTGTCAACATCATCAACAATTATGTCAAAATCTACCCCCTTATACCTGTAGGCGTGTTTTTATTTCGCCTACGCGGTGTAAGCGCGTATTTGTATTGACTACCCCACTGTTAAGGTTTTATTTAAAATTGTTTTGTATTGAAAGAAGTCGCCAACAATTCTTTTTAGGAAGAATCATAAACCTAATTGGATATGGGAAAACCATAGGGATAAATTATCCAATGTAGATTTCCCCGTCCTGACTCCATAGATGGCCAAAGTGAACCAAAGATTGAGTTCGGGGGTGGTACAATATAGTCAGGAACTATATTGTCCATTGCTGGCCTCTACTAAATATCGATTTATTACAGATTTTATGCCAAAAAATAATCAAATAACGTTTTAACACCCTAAAAATATTTAGTTTAAGTAGGTTCATGAAATACATAAAAGACTAATTTTTAGTGACAAGTTATTATGCAATCAGTATTACAGGGAACCTAGCAAGTTGTCCAAATTAATCTGATTAATATTCGAACAGTTCTTTAGGTCTTTGATTTGCAAAAATAACACGTGGGTGATAAAAGCAATAATGCAGGGACAATCATATAATATGTATAGAATAATCAGGCAAGCATATAATGTACAAAGTGTAGACACATAATCGTGTCTCCCCATTCAAGGATCCAATGATGAAACATAGTGCGGCATTAACTGGCGCGACTCAACGGAAGAGCAATCTAAAGGACCATTCCAAAATGTGTTTCGAAATGATATTTTAAAAGCCCAATTAATTGTTGATGATGATTAATTGTATTTCAAGCCCATAAAATATTTTAAATCCATTTTAAAAGCCCAATCAAATATTTATTATTTTAATTGATATTTTTCATAAATATTTTATTATCTTTGATGAATAAATCAGATTTTTAATTCGTAAAATTCCAACTCCGGAATTTTAGGGATAAAAAAGTATATTTGAAAGACGCGCAATGGAATATGCTAGAATATTCCAGAATATGCGCCGGACGCAGGGTTGCGCTCAGCGCGCCACGTGCGTCCAGCACATTGGCCATATCGCGTCAGGCGAGCCAATGAGCGCCTGACACGTAGATGTTGTGACTCACACAGAGTCCTGCGTCTGACGCAAGTCTTGTGTGAGACCCAACTTTCTTTTTTATCTTTTCAAAACGCGTTTACACGTGCCTATCTCTGATTGGGCTGGCTGCATCAGGCACACCAATGTGCGCCTGACGCGTGGCATTGCGCCTGTCAAGTAGGCCTACGCCTGGCGCAGGGCTTGCGTGAGGAGCAAGGTTTCTTTTCTCTATAAATACCCGTGATTTCACGAATTACGGACGGCTTTTCATATTATTATTTCACGAATTACAGACGGCTTTTCATATTATTATTTCACGAATAAAAACTTACGAATACCTCCGAAATACACTTCGAATACCTACTCAAATACTTTCAATTAATCAATACTTCCACACTGCGTTCTTGGTTCCACGATTGCTCCACCTAAAGATCGTTGCGCTCCTCAATCTAAGCCGCATAGGTATAATCCTGAGGATCCTTGAATAAATTCTATATTTTTATATTGAAGTTACTAACCACTTATTTCATGATGTAGATCTTTAATATAAAATCGCTCTACTGTATATTCTAAACTCTTCTCTTTCTTTTTATTTATTTTTCGTCTTATTACATGCTTGCCTGATCATACTATACATATTATATGATTGTCCTGCTTTTTGCTTTTATCACCTCACATGTTATTATTGCTAAACAAGACCTAAATAAATGTTCTAATATTAATCAGATTAATTTGAACAACCTGTTAGGAACCTTGTAAAACGATTGCCAAAATAACATGTCACTAAAAATTAGTCTTTTATGTGTTTCCTGAACCAATTAGACTAAATATTTTTAGGGTGTTTAAAACATTATTTGATTATTCTTTGGCATAAAATCTGTTATGAATCGATATTTAGTAGAGGCCAACTCTGAGCGAATGTGGTTCATTATGACTATATCCGTACCCTCACCCCCGAACTCATTCTTTGGTTCATTTTGACCATCTATGGAGTCAAGACAAGGAAATCTACATTGGATAATTTGTCCCTATGTTTTTCCCATATCCAATTAGGTTTATGATTCTTCCTAAAAAGAATTGTTGGCGACTTCTTTCAAAACATTTTCAAAAAACCCTTAACAGTGGAGTAGTCAAATCTAATACGCGCTCATCCCGCGTAGGCGAAATAAAAACACGCCTACACAAAGGCAAGAATAATATGAACATAAAATAAAGTACATAAAAGAGGTTAGAATATACAGTAAAGTGATTTTACATTAAAGATCTACATCAGGAAAGAAAACTGTTAGTAACTTCAATATAAAAATAATTTATATAAGGACCCTCAGGATTATACCATGGCTTGGGTCTGCGAGATTGACAACCTTCGGGACGAGCAATCGTGAAGCCCGAAAATCTGAATGTATGAAAGTATGTAGGTTGAATGTGTTTTGTGTTTGATAGTATGAATTTTGTAGGGAGATTTTGTAGTTCGTAGAGAGGTTTGTAGAGAGGTTCGTAAAGTATTCGTCGAGTGTTATGTGAAAAATCCGTTCTGAAATCTGTACGGAAATCAGGCCTATTTATAGGGAAAACGACACTGCGCCTCACGCTCCAGCTGCGCCTGGCGCAGGCTGACGTGGCAAGCGCATGACACGGCATGCCCAGTAAAAAGCGTACACGTGGCACGCGTTTTGGAAAAAGATAAGAAAGAAAATCCACGTCTCAAGTAGAGAACTGCGCTTGACGCAAGACTCTACATGAAACAGAAGTCTATGTGGCCGTTCTGGTGCGCTTGGCACAGGCTGTGCGCTAGGCGCAGCTTACGTGGAAGCGTACGTGTCAGGACACGTGCGCTCGGTGCAAGCGTTGTGCTCGACGCAGGCAGCTGCGCTCAGCGCAGAGCTTGTTTTTGACACGTTTTGACAGTTTTTGATAAAAACGCGTTCTAAAAGATTTTCTTTTATCTTTTAACTACGGATATCTGATTTTACGGGATAAAATATGATTTTAACTTATAAAAAATATCTTTTGAAAATATTTATTTATTAAAAATAAATCAATTACTTATCAATTAATTGGGCTTTTCAAAAAATTGGGCTCAAATACAATTAATTATCATGAATAATTAATTGGGCTTTAAAATAGGACTTTAACACTTTTTGAAATGGTTTTGAATAGTTTTTCACACTGCTCTGCCATTGGGTCGGACCAATTAAGACCACGGTATGTTTCATCATTGGATCCTTAAATGGGGAGACACGATTATGTGTCTACAGAAGCCCCCACTTTGACTGAGGTTCAGGAAACCGAAAGTCAAAGTATACGGTGTCGGGACGGAGAACGATTCTAAACGCTATGCAGCTTAGAACTGATCTATATACGCCGGTCTCTGCAAAACAAAGTTAGTACGCAGGACAATAACTACAAGCAATTTGATTACCTGCAGAAGAAGATGTTAGCAAATAGGTGCAAACAACTTAGATAAGCACATAATGATGCAAATGATGCAAAATTAGACTCTCTAAGGATGCACAAGACGCAATGCAAGGATTAAGGTTATGCAAAGCTAAGGGATGACACCTCATGCAAGGTCAGGGTTATGCAAGACTAGGATGTATGAAATGTAATACAAGGTCAGGGTTTTGCAAGGCTGCAATGCAAGGTCAGGATTTTGCAAGGCTAGAAGATGTGTAGAATGATAGAATGATCAGAAATAGATAGAATGATTTTCGAAAATAGTTTTTACTATATAATCGAGGTTCGTAAACGAGGTTTGCAGATTACAACTCTTCGGGAGTTTGATCTGGAGGCACCACCACATAAGGAAGCCTCCACTTTGGGTGAGCTTGCTTTGAATTAGGCATTATGAGCCTCGATTGAATGTAGTTGACATGTCTTGAACGTTGAAAGTTGTCACTGGGGATTCTTCATTGGGCAGTTGATTAGGCAAAGTCAAATATCGCCAGAAACCACAGAATTGTCGGAAAGTCCTTCGGGGAAAAGAAGAGCTTGGATTGAAAAATAAAAGGTTTAAATTTGTGACTTAAATAAATGTAGGTGGAAAAGGCTTTGACGAGGCTAGATTCAGACTCGAGTCTATGTCGGGATCTAGAAAGGATATGCTCCTAAATTCTATAAGATCAAATCATTAAATCATGACTAATTTATTTTATTGAAGCGGTCGGACCTCGAGATGATGATTCCTACGTATCCTAGCGGAATCAGACCATTCGTAGTTCCGAATCTGATTTTTTTTTTGTGCCCTAACTTTTGCCTAGGCCGCCCTTTCGGGTTTTCAACCTAGCGGGTTTGGACATACCTTGAAAAAGGAGTTATGGTTGATGTAAGGTTGAAAGGTTAAAGGCTTTAGGCTTGATGAAGGTTGAATTGGTTGAAATAAGGTAAGGATCATGGATATGGGTTTTAAAGAACTTGTGTGCAAGCCCCCTTGCTTGACTTTTTATTTCTTTGCCTTTGGCTCTTTCTTTTTGCATTTTTTTTCTTTTTTGTGCGTTTTCTTTTGCTTTTGCTTATTTTTCTTTCGCACTTTGATTTTTTTTTTTTCACTTTTTCATTTGTGCCTGGCATTGATCTTTTGCGTAGTAGGGCTTGCACACAAGCTATTGGTTTAGGGTAGTGGAAGGTTTGAAGGTTGTTTGTGGAGCCTTGATTTTGAAAGGTCATTTGGCTAATGGAGATGATGGTTTAAAGGGTTTTTGTTTTTCTTTGGTTGTATGAGGATGGCTTATGAAAGGTAATGGAAGGGAGAGGGGAATAACTCCTGATCCAAAGGATGTCCCTTTTTTTTTTTTTTCTTTTTTTCTCTTTTTTTTTATTCAAATCTCTTTTTATTATTGTTAGTCAAGTTCATTAAGTGATTTAAGTTTCATCATTGAATTAAAAGCATAAATAAAATGATGGAAGGCCAATGAAAATGAAAATGAAAATGCAATTATTTTATTAATCAGAAATAAATAGAACAAGGCTTATTAGAAATATAAACCTAAATGACATAAACTTGACTGTAAAGGAAATGAAGGAGCTAGGGGAGGGACTCTCCGACTCAACCTAGAAAACCAACGCTAAATGACTAAGCCCCCTGCATTATTTAGGCATTTCCCAAGGGGTTGCCGCTATTGTTGACTTTAGCTGCAGGCGGAATTGGTAATCTACCATCTTCAACCATATCCTGCAGATGATGCTTCAAAGTCCAGCATTGTGATGTCAGATGCCCATTTCCTTGATGGTACTTGCAGTAGGAATTAGGATTCCATCTACTGGATCTCTTCTCAGGAGCAAGGTCCGGAGTAGGGCCAAGGGGCTGAAGCGCTCCCTTTGCATGAAGCCTAGTGAAGGCTTCTTTTAGAGACATGTCTAAAGGAGTGAATGTCCTTTGAAGTCCTTGATAACCCCTCTTGTCAGTAGTTAGAGCATTGATGTCGTTGCCTTTAGAGGTAGAAGGGTTGTTATTACTCTTCTTGAAAGAGTTGTTGTTGTTGGAACTCTTGTTCTTGTTGGCCTGTACCTCTTCTTCAATCAGCAGGCCTACCTTATAGAGCTTCGTGAAAGACTCTATGGGTTGGAACTTGATATGATCCCCATACTTCGGTTGCAGGTTACGGATCACCAGTCGGACTTGATCCTCCTGAGATGGCCTATTGGTCATTTGTGCAGCTTTTTCCCTCCATCTGTTAAGGAAGGTGCCAAAATCTTCGTTGGATTTTGTTTAGTTAACTCCAACTCACGCAGGCCAATAGGAAGTTGAGTGTTATATATATATTGTTTATGAAACTCCTCTCTGATGTAGTCCCAGTCATTCAGCTTAGCTTTGTTCAGTGATCTGAACCACTTGGATGGATGTGCATCCAAGGTTAAAGGAAAGACATAAGCAAACATGTCCTTGCTCATGCCCTTGAGAGCCATAGAAATGGAAAAAGCTCTCAGATGATCATTTGGGTGTTCGACCCCCTTGAATTTTGGGAGGTCACCCAATGTTACCTTTTTTGGGAGCTTGTCCCTCAGTTCAGGATCAATGATGTCATGGCCATGAGCCTGACTCTCGAGTGCATGAATTGAATGGATCAGTTGCTCGAGTTTTTCAAACCTCAAATTTGTGTTGGTCTTGATTGGTGGTGGAGTTTCGCCCTGCTCGTCCTCTTCAGTTAGCTTCTCCCTCAGTGCCTTAATCTCTTTGTCTTGTTCCTCAAGACGTCAGTTCATCAGTTGAAGTTGGGCCATAATGGCATTGAGTTGTTCATTAGTGTCCCTCATTTCGGATGATGATTCAGAAGAGTCGGAGGATTCGTCTGAAAATGTGAGGATGCGTTTGACGAGTCTATGAATAGGTTGACCTTGTATCCTCTCTGTCGGGCGTTCCCAAGTTATAATCTCACGATCCGTCCTGAACAGAAATCGAATGGACCTCGTAAATTTTAAGAAATGATGTTTTCGAAGTGAGAAATGGAAGTGAAGGAAGGAGAAATGGAAATGGAGATGAGAGATGAAAGGGGAAATGGAAATAAAATGGGAATAATGGCGACATGGGTCTAACTATATGCATATGCAAATGTGGACTGGACTGGACTATGCAAATAGGCTAGACTCAAAAGGATTGCCTATGCTAGCTTCGCTAGACTTGGGAAGGAATTGGCTTCGCCAGACTTGATGATTTGGGGTTGCTATAGATGTAAGATAGGAGTAGCTTCGCTAAACTCGGAGGGTGCCTTTATGGTCTTAAGGGTGACTAGCTTAGCTAAGTCAAAGGGGTGTCGTTATGGTCTTACAGGGATGACTAGCTTAGCTAAGTCAAAGGGGTGCCATTATGGTCTCACAGGGATGACTAGCTTAGCTAAGTCAAAGGGGTGTCGTTATGGTCTTACAGGGATGACTAGCTTAGCTAAGTTAAAGGGGTGCCGTTATGGTCTTACGGGGATGACTAGC
Organism: Beta corolliflora; assembly: GCA_947648045.1. Taxonomy (NCBI): domain Eukaryota; kingdom Viridiplantae; phylum Streptophyta; class Magnoliopsida; order Caryophyllales; family Amaranthaceae; genus Beta; species Beta corolliflora. The sequence continues at coordinate 95,782 of CANSZD010000641.1, read as the reverse complement.
TTAGCAAGACTTAATGGTTTGGACTTCGTCCTATACGGGTTTGGAATTGGACTGGATTTACTTTGGAAATGAGTTGGGCCTTATGTGGACCTAATTCTGGACTTAGTCCTATATTGATTTGAAATTAGACTTGAAAGTGCACATGGGCTTGATAGTTGGATTAGGCTTGGACTGGGATTGACATACACTAGGGTTCACAAATGGGCCTAGATTTTGACAGGAGCTAGACTTATATGGGCCTAAGATGGATTCTAATGCAAGCGGGCCTAATATGAATGCATGGACTCGAATTAGATGGACCCTATATGAATGCAAAATGAACTCTAATGCATATGGGCCTAAAATGAATGCAAGATGGATTTGATTTGGTTGATTGGATTGGATAGAAGGTATTTAGAATTTTTGAAATTCGTTTTTGAAAGGAACCCCTTATTTTTATCTTTTGTTAGGAAAAGATGATGGATTAATTTTGAAAAATATTTTTTTGAAATGTCGTGGTACGATGATGATTAGTAAATGCTTTTTGAAAATGGTAGAATAGAATAAGGTGTAGGATTGATTTTGAAAAATAAAAGTTTTTGAAATTGATTGAATATGGTAAGGTAAGATTGATAGGGAAGATTAGTTGAACAGCAGGGAGAAAATGGGAAGACGTAGACATGCATGATGACTCCAACTCTATTATGACCAGTTTTCTAGATGCACTTTTTAGGACAGACTCGACCTTGCATGAAAAGGCTGAGTTTTTTGAATTAGGTGGGACTCCAAAAATGATCATTTTTTATTACGCGAATGCAGACAGATCGAACATAAGATCGACCACTACGACGAATAAATCAAGGAAAAGCATGCGATGCACAGACTGCGTGCCGCGCAGCATTGCTGCGCGCGGTGCACAGTCGTGCGTCTGGCGCGGGAGTGGTGCGCCAGGCACAACTTAATGCGCTTGTCGCACTACTCCCCTGACATGTTTTTCGGGGATTTAGTCGAAGTTTTGGTCGATTAATGATTTTGTTTAGACGCGGTTTTTTAGGAACGACGCATAATAATGCTAAATTGAGAGGATAATAACAGGCAAGAATTGCAATCACAGGCAAATGTCATATAACATGGATGCAAAAGTTCCAACCTAAAGTCCAGTTCTATTGGTCAGGTTTAGGTTCAGTCTGAAAAGGGTCCACGACTAAGAGATTGATCCCACGCTTCGTACCCCTGCTTAAAGAGGTGGCCACGTGTAAGACGCACTCCAGTCTCAAGTCAGGATCAAGAGAACAATGCCATGGTTGGGTAGGTTTGCTTACGACTAAGATCCAACACTATCGCTTAGGAAGCTTTTTGGAAGGACAAAGCGCAAACCCCCCGGGGGTGACCTCACACATTAAACATGTGCTAATGAGACAAGGTAGATTGTCCTTATGGTGGCTGAACAATAGCCATGCATATGCAAAACTGTATATCATTCAAAGGCATAAAAGGAGAATGAATCGTATTTTTCAAGTTTCACCCACTCATTTAATTTTTTAAATCCTCCCCAGTGGAGTCGCCAAATTGTAGACATGTTTTTATTTCGCCTACGCGGTGTGAGCGCGTATTTGTATTGACTACCCCACTGTTAAGGTTTTATTGAAAATCGTTTTGTATTGAAAGAAGTCGCCAACAATTCTTTTTAGGAAGAATCATAAACCTAATTGGATATGGGAAAAACCGTAGGGACAAATTATCCAATGTAGATTTTCCCGTCCTGACTCCATAGATGGTCAAAGTGAACCAAAGATTGAGTTCGGGGGTGAGGGTATAATATAGTCAGGAACTATATTGCCCATTGTTGGGCTCTTCTAAATATCGATTCATTACAGATTTTATGCCAAAAAATAATCAAATAACGTTTTAAACACCCTAAAAATATTAAGTCTAAGTAGGTTCAGGAAACACATAAAAGACTACTTTTTAGTGACAAGTTATTATGCAATCAGTATTACATGGAACCTAGCAAGTTGTCCAAATTAATCTGATTGATATTAGAACAATTCTTTAGGTCTTTGATTAGCAAAAATAACATGTGGATGATAAAAGCAATAATGCAGGGACAATCATATAATATGTATAAGGCAAGCATATAATATACAAAGGCAAGAATAATATGAACATAAAATAAAGTACGGTATTTTCACTATATACCCCTGACTAATTATTTTTTGCACCATATACCCTTTCAACTTTTCAAATTCACCATATACCCCTCACGTTTGAAAAAATACATCCACTTACCCTTAATGACTAACGGCGTTAAACTCCGTTAGTCATTAACCCTTAATCCCCCATCTAACCTAATTAACTAACCTAAATCTACCCTTAATCCTAACCCTAACCCTAACCCTAATACCCTAACCCTAACACTTAACACCCCCACCCCCTCCCCCACCCCACCACCCCCTTACCCCAGCCCACCCACCCCCTACCGCACCACCACCCTTCCCCAGCCCCCTCCCTCCTCCCCGGACCCCCCTTCCCCCACAACACCCCCCTCCCTCCCCCTCCCCCTCCCCCGCAAAGACTCCCCTCCCTCCCCCTCCACCCTCCCCACAACCCCCTTCCCCAAAGACTCCCCCCCTCCCACTCCACCCTCCCCAGCCCCCCCTTCCCACGCAAAGACCCCCTCCCCTCCCCCTCCACCCTCCCCGCAGCCCCCTTCCCCCGCAAAGACCCCCCCTCCCTCCCCCTCCACCCTCCCCAGCCCCCTTCCCCTCGCAAAGCCTCCCCTCCCTCCCCCACCCCTCCCCAGTACCCTCCTTCTCCCTCCCTTCCCTTACTCAATCGCGCGAGCCCTCTCCCCCCTCCCCTTCCCCAGGGCCGCGCAACCCCTTCCCCGAGTCGCGCCCCTCGAGGCGGACCCTCTCTCTCCTTGTCGCGCAACCCCTTCCCCTGAGTCGCTCCCCTCGAGGCAAACCCTCTCTCCCTTGTCGCGCAACCCCTTCCCCCGAGTCGCGTCCCTCTTTCTCCTCGTGCGCCCCCTGCCGCTTGCTTCAACGCAAATTACCTCGGGTTGGCGGCTAAGAGAGCGAGGGTGGGTTTGCGTGTGGTGTGTGGCGGGATTCGAAGGGTGGGTGGATGGCCGATGGGTGCGGGATTCGAGGGGAGGGGAGAGGGGGTTCGCGACGACAGGGGGGGGAGGGGGGTCGGCGGGGAAGGGGAGGGGCGACCGCAGCGAGTGGGGAGGAGGGGGCTTCGGGGATGGTGGTGGGGAGGAGTGGGGGTGTTAAGTGTTAGGGTTAGGGTTAGGATGTTAGATTAAGGTTAGGGTTAGGGGGTAGATTTAGGTTAGTTAGTTAGGGTTAGAGGGGGATTAGGGGTTAATGACTAACGGAAGTCTAACACCGTTAGTCAAAAGGGTAGTTTGATGTATTTTTTCAAACGTGAGGGGTATATGATGCAAAAAAAATTAGTCAGGGGTATATGGTGAAAAAACCGAATAAAGTATAGAAAAGAGGTTAGAATATACAGTAAAGCGATTTTACATTAAAGATCTACATCAGGAAAGAAAGCTGTTAGTAACTTTAATATAAAAATAATTTATTTAAGGACCCTATGGATTATACTGTGGCTTGGGTCTGCGAGATTGACAACCTTCGGGACGAGCAATCGTGAAGCCTGAAAATCTGAATGTATGAAAGTATGTAGGTTGAATGTGTTTTGTGTTTGAAAGTATGACTTTTGTAGGGAGATTTTGTAGTTCGTAGAGAGGTTCGTAAAGTATTCGTCGAGTGTTATGTGAAAAAACCGTTCTGAAATCTGTACGGAAATCAGGCCTATTTATAGGGAAAACGACACTGTGCCTCACGCGCCAGTTGCGCCTGGCGCAAGCTGACGTGGCAAGCGCATGACGCGGCAAGCGCATGACGCGGCATGCCCAGTAAAAAGCGTACACGTGGCACACGTTTTGGAAAAAGATAAGAAAGAAAATCCGCGTCTCAAGCAGAGAACTACGCTTGACGCAGGACTCTACATGAAACTGAAGTCTACGTGGCAGTTCTGGTGCGCTTGGCACAAGCTATGCGCTAGGCGCGACTTACGTGGAAGCGTACGTGTCAGGACACGTGCGTTCGGCGCAGGCAGCTGCGCTCAGCGCAGAGCTTGTTTTTGACATGTTTTGACAGTTTTTGATAAAAACGCGTTCTAAAAGATTTTCTTTTATCTTTTAACTACGGATATCTGATTTTACAGGATAAAATCTGATTTTAACTTATAAAAAATATCTTTTGAAAATATTTATTTATTAAAAATAAATCAATTAATTATCAATTAATTGGGCTTTTCAAAGAATTGGGCTCAAATACAATTAATTATCATGAATAATTAATTGGGCTTTAAAATAGGACTTTAACACTTTTTGAAATGGTTTTGAATAGCTTTTCAGACTGCTCTGCCCTTGGGTCGGACCAATTAAGACCACGGTATGTTTCATCATTGGATCCTTAAATGGGGAGACACGATTATATGTCTACAATACCCAAATCTTAGAGTTATACTATCATCCCCCATCTGCACAAAACATTTACATAATTGCCGAATTAAAGAAGAGAATTCAAAAAAATGATAATGTACACATCCATGTTACATAATTCAGGAAGATATGATACGCATGAAATTAAAGAAGAACATTTTGAGCAAGAAAGAAGATGATCATACCTTGTGTTTCAATTCGCAAATCCTCACACCTATGTCAGATGACTAATGCAATTCCAAATCTTCACTCAAAATCGCATGAGAATTTTGAATTTTGAATCTTTGAAAGATCTTTGAAAGAGAGAAGAACCAAGGTAAACAGAGAGAGGGAGATGAAGAGTTGCAGTTCTGAGCAGAGAGTAAAGTAAGTTTTTGTTTTTTTGCCTTAATTAAAGTTGGCAGGTACAATAAATTAGGCGCCCTAATTTAGGTAAAATTAACTAAACCTAACGTTTTAATTGACAGATGTTTATTGACCTTGTTAATCCCTAATTACAATAGCACCATTAGGATTAGAGTACCATATAGAAAAACCCAAAATCTTTTTATCTCACCCCAAGAGGCCAAAAACTGCAAATTAGTAGGTGCACACGTCCTTATGTTGAGAAAGGTGCGCACGATGAACATCAAACACTATGTTATGAACATAAAGACCAATACCAATAAACATGTACTGACAGAAACGTACATATGTACATTTGGCTTGTTATTCATGTGGGCACCATGTACGGATTGGCCAAAAACGGATTTCTCCTATTCCCTCCTATTCCCTCCTATTCTCACTCTCTCTCCCCGCCTTTTCCTCTCACTCACTCCTCTTCCTCCATTAACGTTCCGTGGTTCAGCCTTCCTTTCACGTCATTTTAGCTGCTGCACCACTAACCCACATTCACTCGACGGCGCCACCAAATTCGAACCCTAGACTGTAGTGCGCCGCTGCTAACCATTCGATCACAGCTTCCATTTTTCATCGTCTCCTCTTTCGGTTTGTTCTCGTTCCCGATATATTTATCATAGTTTTTAAAATCAAATTATATGGATCAATCGAATTATGATCATTTGTTAAATCAACTTAGAAATTCCACTGTTGCTTTAGATTTACCAATTTCTTCTGTATTGTAGGTTATAGAAATTGTCTATCAGTATGTGAAGTTAAAGTACTGGAAGTTATGTGTTTATCGGTGCTAATAAGTTGGTGATTGTACATTTTGTTTTAATTGTGAGTTTTAATTAATACATTGATTGATGAGTATTAGTGTGAAATGTGTTTACATTACTATTACTTGAATGTTGGTTGTGTGTTTTCACTATTTATAGGTTGATTCTGTATGTAATTCTAGCAATTTTGATGTGTTTATCAGAAAGGAGAAGTAATCGAGAGGGATTCGAGTAGGACGAATGGGTTCTGAAGTGAGGTCATGTTAGGGAACCCTGCCTTACATTTGTTAACTAGTGATGGCTCTGGAATTAGATTATGGAAAGTTAATGGAACCGAATGATTTTGATAGAGTTCGCGATTGTTAAATCTTAATTATTGGCTTGTGGGTAACTAGAATATTGCAATTGTGATATCACTTGGTTGCCTCATAAAGGGGACTTTATGATGTTTTGAGGGCCTTGTAGGCTGTTCTTTTAGTTTCGTTTGGGCTTTGTTAGTTATGATGTTCTTTGTTGTTGATTTCACTTGATCAATGTACTTGCTAGGAGGCTAAGTGCTAATAATTGAAGTTATGGCTACTCTGTTGGGTTAATTGAGCTCTCATAGTAAGAAAGGGGTGATATTGATCTCATTCGAGGATTACTAGTCATTGCAAAGTGTTGTAGCTCTTGTTAAGTTGCTACTGTCTTTCCTAATGTTATGGGTTTGTTTGGAGCTTACATGGGGGCAATTGTTTTAGGATCATATAATTCATATTCATATATTTATATAGTGATGGCTGATGAGTGTTAGAATTCTGATAAAGTTCACGTACATGTTTTTGTGGTATGTGTGTGTGCGTTCATTTTAAAATTCAGGTGAGTTTGTGGTGAATCTTTTGTTGGAAAATCCTACTGGGAGCAAATAATCTAATTGTAACTGGTTTCATGAGAGGATTTCATTGGTTTATGCCACATGAAGATGGTGAGTAATTTGGGGATTTGCATTACTTGGTAAACTGTACTCTTTCCACCTTTCATTACATTGCATGGGGGTATGGCATTTTAATTCGCGAAATGCTTTAAGGTGAATTAATTTATTGGTATTAGTGTGGAAAGTAGATTTGATTAGAGGTTGTGAGTTGTTATATGTTGAGGAGAGAGACAAAAGTATATGTGTTGAGAGAGAGAGAGAGAGAGAGAGAGAGAGAGAGAGAGTTATCATGTGGGATGTGGCTGTATTTGTCTTAATATATACTCCCTACGTCTCTTATTAGTTTACCAACTTCTTTTTCTTCTGTTTTTGGAATAGACCCACTAGTTTTATACTTCCTCCGTTCCAAAATAAGTGAAACACTTCTCTCATTTATGTGAGAGCTTTTTGAGACAAGTGTTTCACTTATTTTGGAACGGAGGAAGTATTATTATCTTTTACATAAAGCATCATTTACCCATTTGTCACTATCCTTTCCTTTCTTGGCTCGCAATAAACTAATAGTTTCTCTTTCTCTTTAGGACCCACATACTATTTCTCCTGAAACTCTTTGCCCAAAGAAGTGAGTAAACTAATAAGAGATTGAGGGAGTATTTTCTAAAATATTAACTTTCCATTATTTGTTATAATGAGAGATAATAATGGTCAAAATTGTTTATTAGACACTTTAAAAAGGCAAATGTTGCAAATAGGAAAGAACAAAAGGGAATGGAGGGGTTACCTTTTTCTGCTTTACTTTTGATCGCAATCACCATCTTTTCAACACAACCTTTTTAATTCTCTTGTTGTTCGTGGTTGATTATTTTGTCAAGGCGAGAAGTGCAAAAAATGGCTGCGGAAATTGTGAACTGCCCTACCCATTTTGAATTGAATACAGGTGCTAAGATTCCAGTAGTTGGTCTTGGTACCTGGAAAGCTTCTCCTGGCGAAGTTGGCCAAGCTGTCATTCATGCTGTTAAGGTTTGTGTTCTTATCCCTGTTCATCTTTTGTGTGAACAAAATGTACATGCTGCAGGTAAATTATAAATTTGTATACTCATGGTTTTATTTTTCGTAATTTGCTTGCATGATCAAAATATTGATCTTGTCACCATCTTTGTAATACTCCTTCCATGTACAGGCTGGTTATAGACATATCGACTGTGCTGCTGTCTATGATAATGAGCAAGAGGTGAATATCCCATTTATTTCAAACAAATATAGCAGTTTTCTTCTTGGGATCTTTTGGGGCAATGCATAGCATATGTTTTGATAAAGAGGAGTATTTTATACTAGTTGATATATTTTACTGGTTAGGCAAGCCTGATTTAGGTTGTTTTTACTTTTTAGGTAGGGGAGGCACTTAAAGAGTTATTTGACAGTGGAATAGTGAAACGTGAGGAGCTGTGGGTCACATCAAAGCTCTGGTAATTGTTTAATAAGCCCTAAAAATACGAAGAAAAGTAGTATTATTATTAAGCATTTGTTGTGTTGCTGTTGCCATGTTTTGGAAAACCTCTAGTTCCTGTCTGGTTCAAAATAAGCTAATGTGATGTAATGTTAACTTCCCTAGATTTTGAAGATTATTAAATGGTAGATTTTGCTACTTGTAATAATAGTAAGAGTAAGTCTTGGGTAATTCAATCTCGTACTAACTTATTGTGAGACTAAAATAGTTCTCAGAAAAAAAGATTAAAAGTCATCTAGATCTCAGTTTCACAATGAGTTATGGTCTAATTTGATTTCATGTAAAGTGAATCAAACACTCTTTTATTGTATCAATATGTTTTTTTTTTATCCATATGAGCCACGAAGGCAGTACAAATTACAAAGAAGGGGAGGGGGGATTCGAACATGTGACCTATCGTTCACAGCACCTCAATCTTAACCACTAGGCCAAGACATCCTTGGTTATTGTATCAATATGTTAATGCAATTAGTTATCTTTTCTGATTCAAAAGTTTGGATTTTTTTGGAACTTTGCAGGTGCAGTGATCAGACTCCAGAAGATGTCTCCAAGGCCTTGAGCAAGACTCTGAAATACCTGCACCTTGACTACATTGATCTGTATCTTGTATGCCTCACTACTCAATTTTATGATTGAGAACTTAACTATACACAATTCGATAATGAGGCAAATCAGCACCTGCTCATATCCATTTCAAATGTGCCTATTATGTAAAAGTGACTGATGGTTATGCACTTATGCTTATGGCTTCTATAGGGATGACTTTACAAACGGCTTCATTTGCTAATTGTGCACCCATTAGAATCGTTTTGTTATTATTAATTCCGAATTGTTTTTTATTTGTCTTGCAAAAATGATACTTTGTGATAAAGTTAGTGCCACTGTGCAATGCAGATTCATTGGCCAATACGCACAAAACCAGGGTCACAGGGTTTTAGCCCTGAAAACATGATTCCTTTATGCCTTCCTGAAACATGGGCTGCAATGGAAGGTTTGTATGCTTCTGGCCAGGCACGTGCAATTGGAGTGAGCAACTTTTCAACCAAGAAGTTGGAAGATTTGCTTGCGTATGCCAAGGTTCCTCCTGCTGTGAACCAGGTCGAATGCCACCCTGTCTGGCAGCAACCGGCCCTTCACAATCTGTGCAAATCTACTGGTGTTCACCTTACTGTAATAGTCTCTATCTTACATCTTTTTTTCACATATAAAGTTATGGGTAAATTTATTTATTACGACTTAATAGGCTGGATTCTAGTGGATTTTGTTTTTACCCCCAAAATGATGGCATATTGTTTATTGTAATTTGTGAAAGTCATTTCGGTGGTTTCTTTCCCCAAATCTGGTTTTGGCCTCCAGGAAAACTGAATCTGCCAAGCGGTAGCTTAACTTCATGGTAAAATAAAATGCAATTATGCTGTTGTAAATTCAGACGATAGTATCTCAAAAAATAGCATCAGCTCTTGAATTTGTAAGCCATCTTCTGATTGACTGCAGGACCATGGTAAGAACTTATATTTAGGCTTGAAATCTGTGTATAAGTTTTATTTCTGATAGTATTCATTTTTGAGGTTGTTGCTTCAATTTCAGTTTTGCGGCATCATGTTTGGTCAATTTGATAGAGAAATTAATACTTGAACATCTGGCAGGCGTACTGTCCGCTAGGATCTCCAGGTACCTGGATCAAGGGAAATGTTTTGAAAGAACCAGTATTGATTGAAATTGCTGAGAAGCTCAACAAAACACCGGCCCAAGTAGCTCTTCGTTGGGGAGTTCAGAGTGGTCATAGTGTTCTTCCCAAGAGTGTAACTGAGTCAAGGATCAGAGAGAATTTCAGTATCTTTGACTGGTCTATTCCACCAGAGCTCTTCTCCAAGTTCTCTACTATCAACCAGGTCAGTTTATCACCTCTTAAAACCATCTGCTCTAGAATACAAGAGATTGTAAGATTGTATTTCGAATTATGATTTTTATTCTTGCTACTTCTGTTGGTGGTGAAATTCTGCTCCTGTGCTTTGCAGCGGAGGCTTCTGCGTGGGGATTTTGCAATTTATGAAACTAGCCCTTACAAAAGCGTGGAGGAGCTATGGGATGGTGAAATATGAAAATGATGATCATACATTTCAAAGGATTTTATCGCTTCTACTTCTTTCCAAATGATGTACTGTTTTGATTTTGAAATTTTAGCCATGGTAATGTGGTACTTTAGATAGTTTTCCAAAATTATCTTATCTCACAATAAGTAGATATCTCCAGGTTTATCATAGATGCTCTTGTAGACGTTTTTTAGTTGAAGTTTAGGGTTGTTTAGAGCATGATGATTAAGTGAGGTTAAATTTGGAAAAAAGTGTATATGCAGGTCACCTTATATGGTTACCCATTGATTTTTATATTGCCCCATTGCCCTGAAAATTCTATTGTGCTCCCAGGAGCACGGTGCACCCAGTAAATTTGTTTCCTTTTCGATGAGTAAATGTTTTATTTCAACAAATGTTCGTTTTAAGCATGTTTTTCAGCAAAAGAATATGTTCTATTTTCAATAAGCAAATGTTCTATTTCAATAAATGTTCGTTTTGAGCATATTTTTCAGTAAAAAATATGTTCTATTTTCCGTGAAAATTGTTCCATTTTCAATAAGCAAAGGTTCTATTTCAATAAATGTTCGTTTTAAGCTTATTTTTCAGCCGAAAATTATGTTCTATTTTCCGTGAAAATTATTCTATTTTCGATAAGCAAATGTTCTATTTTAAAAAATGTTCGTTTACAGGCTTATTTTTTAACAAAAAATATGTTCTATTTTCCGTGAAAATATGTTCTATGTTTGATGAGCAAAATGTTCTATTTTAGTAATTGAATTCTGGTAATGTTCCACTTCAACAGTAAAATGTTCATTTTCGTAATTGAATTCTGGTAATGTTCCACTTCAACAGTAAAATGTTCGTTTTCGTGAGTGAACTCTTGTAATGTTCCACTTCAACAGTAAAATGTTCGTTTTCATTTTCGTAAATGTTCTATTTTGCATTGTGGGAGCACCATTCTCATTGTGCTCCTGGGAGCACAATCCACGCATTACCATTGCCCATTGGTACTGTACCATATAATTGCTCATGAATCATAATATATTTGGGCGCAAAAACAATATGATAAAAAAATTTAGCAACTTATAAGCAAGTAAGCCACTCATATATAGAGAGTCAATCTTTGGACATATCCATGTTCGATAAGACGAATTTTAAGGACAAATATTGTTTAGGCCATTGCTAAAATAGGTCTAACTTTGCTGCAGCTTGTCTAACTTTCTAGGCTTTTTGGTAAATTTTTATAAAAAATAAGTAAAAGAGGTAAAAAGTTACCTATATGTTTAAATTACAAATTAAGCAATATAGATCATTGGATTGCTAATATTAGTCGTATCTAATAAGTCAAAACTTTTTACGTAGTGGTAAAATAAAGATGTCTTTAAAATTGGATCCTTTTTTCTATCTCTGACATAAATTATTATCCCTCCACAAGTCTACAATTCTACATGACATGATGTCAAAAAAAAGTCCACATGACATGATGACAAGTTAGACAACCATACTTTTACATGCAAACATATTATAGCTTTTATTATGGTATTTTTCAACTGGGGATTAGACACAAGCCGGACTTTTTAATAATACGTGTAGGCGTGTAGCTTCAAAAAGGCAAACATACATTTCTAGTTAACATCCTTCTGTCACAGCCTGGTTCTTGTTAATCATCCTCTTTCAAGCTCATCCCTCCCATGTCACCATGTGCTACTTTGTCATAAAAAACTAGCACACCAATGATACAAGTAGATAATAAAGGATAGAAGAAAAAGCAAAAGCAAAGGTTACAAATTACATGATATTTGTATTCCATATTCTAGTTATAATTTCAGAGACATGTTATGTCATTAGCAGTAGCAGCAGACGAAATAATAAAGCTTGATAATGCAAGTTAGATTATGAGAAAAGGATATCTTGGATCAAGCAAGAGATCGAGGAGAGAAAAATGGAGGAGCAATACATAAACTTCATACAGGCATTGGCAACAGCATGGGCGTTTATGGTGTTGTTGGGTTTGATGTGTTGCTGTCTTAGCACCCAGCCTGCTCAAAATGGCGATGTTAATAGTGCTAATGCCAGCTGCAGCTGCGACGGTGGCTATGGTGTAGTTTAATTGTGCTCTTTCTTTCCTATCTTTGTCGTAGTGCTAGTAGTATTATGTAACTTTCCTTCATATTTTGGCTACTACTATTGATTCGATCATGTAATAGACTAATAATGTAATACAGATGGAGGTGAGCTAGAAACCTTAGATAGGTAGATGAGACTTATGAAACATAATTAGTAGGAAAAATTGTCAAAAATAAACCAACCTTTGACCCGTCCGCTAAAAATAAGTCATCTATTCGATTATCCTTGAATAAGTAAAACTTTAACATTCTTCTGTTTTTAACAAGTCAAAACCGATTATGGCCTATTGTTAACCTTTTCAACAAGTGAAAATGACACGTGTCACTATTTTATTAGATGTTTTTTTTATTTAAACTTAAGTCTTTTAAAAAAAAACCTTCTCCCTCCTTTCCCTTCTCTAACCAACCTCCTTCTTTCCTCCTTCCCACCAGCTCACCAGCCACCCCTCCCCCACCCTACTGCCACCACCCCTCCCTCTGCTGCCACCGTGCCACTACAGATCAAAGATTTGATTTAGCTTAAGCATAGAAGTATGAGAATTACAAATAGTAATTTGAATATGGGTATGTTCTATGTGTCCCAATCTTAGCGGGGTTTATGAAAGATTCGATTTTTGTTATATGGGATTTGTGTGAAAATGATATCTAAGTAGAGTAATTTGATTTAGCTTAAGCATAGAAGTATGAGAATTTCCTAGTACCAAGAAGGATGATTGAGATTGCACTTGGGTGAGATTTTAGGGAAGAGAGGTGATGGTGGAATGTTGGGCTGTGTTGAGATCTATACAACACTCTGTTTCATTGACTTTAGTCAATTACTTTGGCTGCAGTCAGATTTTGTATGAGAAACATTTTTCGCGCTGCACATTGACTGTAATGTGGTGAAACTAGTTCTGTTTTCATAAAAGGATTTTCGAAGCATGGGGTTGGGGTTATGGTGATGGTGGTGACTTATTTTCTGGTGAGGGAGGTCAAAAGGGAGTAGGAAGCAGGGGAGGGGTTTGTTTTTATTATTTTTTATTTTTAAAAATATTTTCTGGCCAAAAAATATAATATTAATTAAAAATTAAATAATTAAGGGAATTTGAACAGGTAACCAGTCATTTGACTTGTTAAGAATAGAAGGGTATGAAAGTTTTACTTATCTAGGGATAATCTAATAGATGACTTATTTTTCGTGGACGGGCCAAAGATTGGCTTATTTTTGACAATTTTTTCCTAATTAATATTGATTACATTTGAATAAATATACGGTCAAATTCTGTCTAATTGACCATGGAGATATATATTGTAATAGAAAATAAATGAAGTATAGCTTATAACGGTGATTTTATATTTGAAGTTTACATTTTTCCTAAAACCCCTCTATTCTCCCTCGTGTTGTCTAAAACTCTCATATGTGAAGTTATAACTAGGGGTGTTTACAAGCTGAACCGATAAGTTATAACTAGGGGTGTTCACAAGCTGAACCGAAACCAAACATGCTCAGGCTCGGTTCTGTTTGAAACTGGTTGAAGTCAAGCTCGGCTCGATCTCGAAGCTCATCGAGCCTCAAATATTTGGGCACGGCTCGAGCTCGAGAGGATAAAGTCCAAGCTCGACTCGAGGCTCGATTCAAAATTCATTTTAAAAAAGTTGGGCAAAATCATAATTATTGACCAAGTCAATAACTAATGCTAGACTTAAGCTCAATTGTATAAGCCCAAGTATACCCATTAGTGTAAGCCCAAGCAAGTAGTTGAGCTTCTTTTCTCAACCTACATATACTTTTATAACTTGGTTTCCCTCTTAGCATTGCTAAGATTTCAATGTAGGACTCCAAGTTTTGTTAAAAAAAAAACTCATACTACATATGTTTTTATAACTTGGTTTCCCTCTTAGCATTGCTAAGATTTCAATGTAGGACTCCAAGTTTTATTAAAAAAAACAAACTCATCCTACATAAGCTTTTTTTTAACTTGGTCCCCCTTCTAGCATTACTAAAATTTCCATGTGGGACTTCATGTTTTGTTAAAGAAAAAAAAATTCACTCAACATATGCTTTTATAACTTGGTTTCCTTCTTAGCTTTGCTAAGATTTCAATTGGGACTTCATGTTTTGTGAAAAAAAACAAATTCCAGTAAAAAAGAAGAAGAAAGCAATGTCTTAAGCTTTTAGCAATAAAACTCTAAGTGTAGTTAAATAATCAATTATTAAATAGTTTAATTATTAAATAATCAAATATTTTAAAATATATACCTCATTTCTTTTGTGAAGAAAATAGAGTATACCATTTGTTTCCCAACCAAGGTTGTTAACTCGGAAGGAACACAAGAGGGGGGTGAATTGCAATGTGGAACTTATTGCCCAAATAATGCGAAGTTTTAGACATGAGCAATAAAAGAGAGATTTTTACGTGGAAACTTCTCGTCACAATACAAGAAGAAAAAACCACGACCTCCTACGGATTTAAACTCTTCACTATAATAGGGAACCTCCTCTGCTACAACCTATTACATACATAAGTTCCACTCAGGACTCCAACTTTCTCACAAGTTTCACTCTATACTTTAGACTTAACTCTATGTCTCTCAAGAGTCCCCACAACTCTTTACAAAAGGTTTACTCAAACCCTTCACCCTTGGATAGGCTTCACCCTAAGTCTACACATACACAACAAGAACTTACTCAAGTTCCTAACTCGAACTTGATTCCCGTATTACAATAGTTCACTCAAACCCTTTAACCCCAAACTCAAATGCAGACACTTGATAATTAGGTTTAACTCTAGTATATAGAAACTGAAGAACTGTAACGGAACATGACACTCGTAGGAACTTGGAATTCATAGGAACTGACTCAAAACGAGGAATAGAAAAATATAATTCTTTTATAACATTATTCCTTAATGCAAACCTTATGGAATGACACAAGTCAAACACTTTGGAATGAAGACATAAGCCTCTATTTATAGCATGCACAAGACTAACCACAATCCCACTAATTTCTCCACTAACATTAAGTTTCCAAATTTTTAGGAATTTACCCATAATGAGTTAGCTGGGAGAAACTTGGGGAGAAAGCAGTCAAAGTCTTGGGCATTACTTAAATCACGTTTACTGTAAAAACAGTTAGAGTAAAAATAGAAAACAAAAAAAGTAAATACTTGGAGAAAAAATAACGTTTTATCAAAATTTAAACCAAGAGATATTTTTCCAAAACTCACTTTTTATATATTCTCTTATGCAAAAATATTTTACTGAAAACTTTTTCATAAACATGACATAAATACCTGAGTTCCAGTTCGTACGGGAACTCACGTCTACAAGTTCTAGTCCTAAAAAAACTCATTATTCGTATTATATATCTAGGATATTTTTTTTCCAAAAAGAGATAAGATAAAAATAAATAAAATATATTAAAATCAGAATCCTAAATTAAAAACGATTTTATTAAAAACTTATCTTTTCTTAGAAAGTAAATCTTATCCAAAATCTAGTAATGCATATTATCTAAAAACAATTAACCAAGTAGATATTTGTTAAGAAAGAAACTCTAAATAAATCCCTACTGATTAAAATAATAATATGCATCAGACTTACTCACTCTTAAATACTTTTGACTCTAAATTCCACGAGTTCCTTTTGACCTTGTTCCATTACCTTTCACGTTTCCACATACTTACATGAATCCTAGAAAATAAACTCATATTTCTTGTCTTGATGCTCCATGTTGCTCCAACTCAAGAACCGCATGCTGATAGCTCCACATCTGGAACTTTGATGTGCTAGTTCCTTTCAGGAACTTTGCACCTATGATTCTTGCTCAGGAACTTCTTGTTTCAACTCTGAAACTTCATCTTGCTGCTCCCACTCAGGAACAACTCCAGAACTTCATCTTCAATGTTCCTCCTAGGATTAACCTAGGAACCGCTCTATTTGTGTTCCTTCTAGGAACTTTGTTGTTGCTTGCTTGTATGTCATTTATCTTGAGCTCTCCATGTTTGGTTCCAGCTTAGGAACTTGCATAAAGTCTACCAGACATCTGTATAATCATACTTCTTCTCTATTTGGATTTAGCACATCTATATAATCAGACTTCTTCTCTCTTTGGAATTCTTCCTTAGGAACTTCATTTGTTGGAATTCCTTCATGATGTGATATATTCAACCTTCCACGACTTGTTCTATATTAATGTAATATGAAGATATCAAACACACATGTTAGTTAGATAATAATCATCATTTATTTATAATCATCAAAAACACTTCATGACTTAACAAAGGTGGTACAAAATCAAACTCTAAGTTGAGGTAAGGAGTAGTAACTATTTATAAAGAAAATAAGGTTGATGCTTGTTTCCTCAACCAATGTATGACTTTAGTGTAGTATCTAAGGTCCAATGTTTTCGAAAAATTTTTAAACTGGAGTGTCCAGGCAAATGCTATCAGGTTAATTACGTCGTGATAGCGACGTAGGTTGGGTAAGGAAAATGTTGAAAGCGGTCAAAATCTTTTCAATGAAGGGGTCTAGGAGAAACTTAAGCCCAAAGTCTAGCTGATGGGTGTATATGGCAATGTGTCCGAGAGGGTCATCAGTAACCCGATATCCCGATGACGACAGAACTAGCTCATAGTCATCCGGGGACCGGGAACCCAAAAGCTATTGGGACCTTCCTACAAAAATCAAATTGAATACAGGTGTTCCTCCAGCCGTCGTTAATCTAAACAAAAGAGGGACACCCTTTCTCGAAAACCGGCATATAAAGCTCGTTGAGGGTCTCATCTCATCTGACTAAATGATTTCAGGATGATCTTCAGCATCCTCGTCAACTTCGATGTCGGTCTCTTCATTATCCATCATCATGTGTCAAGCTCGACACTCAAAACGCCATTAGAATTGATGTTGTCCTCCTTATCCTCATTAAGGATCCCGTCACGTATTGAGTCCTCATCATCGTTTACTCCTACCAGCTTTGACGACGAGGACACAATAGGGGGCATAATAGAGGGATGAGGTTTAGTTGGGAAACATTCAGGAGAAAATTCCAGTAGGGCAATCATGTTGTTGTATTCAGCATTACCGACTTGTTTCATCTTCTGGTCTGAGGTTAACCTTCGAGCCACCAAAGCCAAAAACATTTAAAATGTCGACTTCTTGAGTCGGATCTACTGGGTCAGGGACTCAGCCAGCTACTTGGTGTCCAAGGGCTATAGCGGCCTCAGTTTTAGGGATCTTCACGGTTTCCTTAACTAGGGGCTCTCCCTACCATAGATGCTACAATCCTGACCAGATTTAGTCCTATGTTCTCTAGCCACGTCTACTACTGGAGCTAAAGTCGTTATCGGTTATGGGAGTGGGGGGACTCATAGTTATTTTAGCTATCGGAAGCTGAAGGCATGTTTTAAGTTATGAAATTTTCTGGTAACAAGATATGAGAAAACGGTGTTTACCTGGTAATTCGAGGAAAGAAGCAAAGAGGGAGAAACCCGAAACTACTAGTTATCAAAAGTTGCACGACGAAAGCACAGACTTAAAGCCTACTGGAAAGCTTGTGAATTTGCACAATTGTAAAATGGAAAGTATGGATTAAGATTTTGCAAGTGATTTGAACAAGTTTGAACAAGAATTGAAAGAGAAATCAGCGAAAGAAATTTCGAAGAAGTGAGAAAATCGCCACTGAAGAACTTACCTGAAGTTTTGAAGTGGAGTGAAATGAGAAATGGGGGGAGAACCCATATATAACGGCATATGAACGACCAGGATTTAAAGACTCTTCAACTGCCTCTCTCAGAGGTTGACACATGTCACCCCACGAACATACATCAATCAAACAGTTACTTTTGAAATGATGACACGTGGCACGAGAATCGAGGCTTTCGTATTCAATAAGCCAGAGCTGCACCCTATTAACCATACCGACTGTTGAATCTCAGAAGCCAAGGAAATATTGCAACACTCATGACGGTTCCATCTTTAACAAAGCAGGTTATGACTGTCAAAGTCATATCAGCTTGGGGGCTAGTTGTATGGGTGTTGTCCAAGTTCCATACATGTCCATTAGACTGCCCAAAATCGCCGTGAACATTATGCCAAGATAGCATGCGTAGATTCAAGCAGGGAATCCTCATGATACCGATATTGTAGGACATACCGGTCCCATCCATATACCTTACCAGCGTTCTCCATACAACCCATGTCAATTGGGCTAGGGACCTGATCCATTTACACCATTCGTGGACTATGGGCCTAAAGATAAATATTAACGGGGGATAAGTATTGATTGAGCCAATAGGAGAGGTGTCCTACAATATCCCATGGTTAGGATACTCTCGACCACTATAAATACCCCATGATCTGAGTCATTCATGTACCTTCACCATCACAATTATACAGTACTTGAGAGCTGTCGATTTTCCTTTACCGACTTAGGCATCAGAGGGGCATTCCTCGGAACAACCTCTGAGGTTAGTTTACGTATTTTTTTGCTGCAGGATATGAACCGGCTTGTAGTGATGTGGAGATACGGGTTCACCCCCTAGAAGTTATTCCATATCGGAACAAATCATATTTAATGTTCCCCTATATGTTTGTTACTAACTATATTATTAAAATAGTTAGATTTGTTATCCTAAATATGTAGACCCTATTTGGCAACACTAGCTGTAATACTCCGTATTTTTGAGAATTAGTTTTATAAATAAGAAAATATAAAGAATAAAGTTGAAAGTATTTTTTAATATTATTTACAGAAAAAAAATATAGTTTGAGTAAGCCTACAGTTATAATCTAACTACAACCAACTTTTGTACCTAATTATATTATAATTCAGTTTTGTTTTGTTTTGTTTTCTAAATAAATAAAATCAGAACTAGAAATTTGATTTGGAAAATAAATCCTAGTAAACATAGGACTCTCATGCTATAAATAAGAGAAGAAAAAATAAGAATAAAACCCTATTCACTTTACTTCAATCAGCCGCTTCTTTTCTTATTTTTACCCCAAGGAACTTTCTCTCTCCTCTATTCTCCTCTTCTACGTTATTTCTTTCCCCCTCCCCTGTTTCGTTCATCAACCCACGGCAGCACCACACGAAGGCTAGCTGGAGGTCGCACCACAAGAGGGTCAGTCGGAGCCACATGAGGGATGTTGGTCGAGGTTGTGCAGTGGTCGAGCGCAAGGTTGGTGTTGCACGTCAGTTTGTGGGTCGGGCTGTGCGTGGTGGTGTGAGTAGTGGTCGCGCTCGAAGGTGCTACTGAGTGCGGGACCGCTCGCGCAAGTGTTGTGGAAGTACTGGGTCGTGGGCAACGCTGCCGGAGTGGTGGTCGGCGTCTGTCGTCGGTGGTCTTCCTGTGGTTATTTTCTCTCTTTTCTTCTTTAAATTAAATTATAAAATCTGATTTTGTTATTCTTATGTATATTTGATTAAGTTTTGTAATTATTAATAAAGTATAGAATTAGTAAAAGAAATCAGAATTATAATTATGCTTTAGTTCTTGTGATCACTTTATTTCTCAAATCTGATTTTTATAATACTTGTATATAACATTTGTTTAAGTTTTGTTGTTATGAACAAGTATAATATAAGTTAAAGGAAATCAGATTTGCAAACACTTTATTATTAAGTCCTAAATATTTTAGTTTCAATAAAGTTTATGAAAAGAAAGTAAACAACGAGTTTGATTATTTTAATCTTCAAAACATCATATTTTACATAGTTAGTTAAGCCGTTTTTCTATTAATAATGTCAAGGACTTAGCACTGAAATATTTTATTATTCGATTAGGTCCCAATTTCATAAGCGGAACGTTTTAAGTAGTCAGCTAAGATTCTCCGTTACAAGGTACGTACGCGTACTAGTTCAATTAGATATGTTAGTATCATGTTTAGGTTATGAATTCTTTCATTGGAACTTAGAATCATGATAGGGAACAATTGTATGATTATGATTGATGAGATTGTTTGGTAACATGAAATCGATTGGAAATCTTTATGTATTTCCTTGTTGTATGACTTGTGAGTTGGAATGCATTATTATTGGTATGCGTAATTCTATCGTGTCACAAGCATAAAAAGAGAATTGGATTGGAATCCTATGATTTATTATTGTAGCAAGGTTGTTACAAGAAGTTGCTTAAACTAAAGAATTGAGCAATGTACCTAAGAAGGAAAATTAAATGATTATATGCATAATGTTGTATGAATGAATATCACTAAGAAGGATCTTTGGCGATAAACTTGTAGTTGGAATCCCTACAAGTATGAACAATGGGGCGAGTGTGGGACTTGCTCTACACTCCTACGCAGGCCTACTGTGACAACAGTAGTGTCCTTATAAATTTTGATAACTCAAGTAGGCGCAAGGTTCCGTACGATCTTGGGGGTATGCATACTAAGGTGATGGATGTGGAACGGAACGAAACCGTATTTACATTTCATTTAATAGACCAAGTTATCTATTAAGGATTAAGTAGCCCGTATGATTCTAAAAAGATGACGGTACCCGTTCGATGCCAAATAAATTATAAAAACAGAATTTAATGTTTTCGTAGTATCATGTTTAGGAATTGTTATTACTCTTCTATTTATGTTTAGTGTACTATTTAACTGCTTAAGTGCGTACTCAGCATAGCTGATTGTTTGTTATTTGTGTTGTTTGTTGACCTGTGATGAACCATTGATATTTCAATGGGGAGCAGATTAGGTATGCTGGTGATGTTGCATGAGTTCGGGCATATGGGGGTTACTTTTGATTATAAACTTTTAAAGTGTTTTGATTGAACCTTCTATAATTTATTTATATTCTACTCAGTTTATGGTTTGAATAAAAGGGATCAATGATGATTCCCGAGTTGTAGTTTAAGTTATTTTATTTCCGCAGCAATTTAGTTTTTCAATAATAAGGAGTTGTTAATGTTTTAATTTCAATAAGCCTTGCGTTTCACCGCGGCAGTAACACTCCCAAAGTCGATGCAACGTAGCTTAGACTTGTATGGATTTTGGGGGTGTTACACTAGCAGTTCTAGTAGTTGTTAGCTGTAGAGGTAGCTGTTAGCGATTAGCATTCAAAGCAGTTTTTTTGAATATAAGTGTTTTGATAAAAGTAGTTATAATATTTTTTGCTAGGCAAGTAAGTATTTTCATTTATCATAAAATGCCAATTACAGCCTAGCCATGTTTAAGGGGAACAAACCAACTTGGTTGGACTCCTCCACCAAAAACAGGCAACGTCAAACCAACCGAAATGAGCATACTATATACAATTGACAACCAACCATTCCTAAGCAACTAGCAATCATTTACAATGTTGAAAACCATTCATGATATTGCCTTAATATTTTCTGAGTCATAACAACAAGTATTCTCATTCTGACTACTTCCTTAATCCTATGAAATTGTGCTGCACGGATGGTACAACTTGTTGCCAGTAGCTTCCATTTCTCCCTATCCAAATGTAGTATAGATGTAACACCCGACCCATACAGAGTCGAGTATATCGTCACCAACGCACATCCAGGGCCAACAACTGTGCTCACTAACCAACACAAGTTCTTCCGACACATTTTGTCCTCACTCATGCGTACCCTGAGAAATTTCCCAGGAGGTCACCCATCCTAAGACTACTCCCAGCCAAGCACGCTTAATTGTAGAGTAACTAAGGAAATAAGCTCCCTAAAAGAAAGATGCATCTTATTGGAATGAGTAGCCTGCTAAATCCCTTTAAAGCAATCATGAGGGGTATTACAATAGCAACATACCATACTCTCTTCTTAAACTTGGTCTTCCTGCTATATTGTATCCACCTTAGAATAGAAATCATATCCTAGGTAATTGCTTGGATTCCCAACCACCTTTTAATCAATCTCACACACTCTGAACTAAAGTGACATCTAAACGATAGATAATCTTGACTTTCAACAGCAGAGCCACACACAAGACATGCACTAGAATTAAAGACCTCAATCTTATTCAATCTTTCTGTTGTCTGTAACATAGCCTGAACTGCTGACCAACATATAAATCTATGCTTAGATGTGTTGATTCTGTTCCACACCATCCCATCCCATCCTATCCTAGTGTACTCTTGGCTTCTCTTCAATCATTTTCTAATAAATGGCCTTCACATAATAAGATGTGATATCATAAAACTCCTCTCTAGTGAACACTTGTTTCAGCTTATCTCTAACAAAACAGATCTTCTTCCAATACTAGCTAGCACCTGTGCTTGGATTATATTCGCACCAATTAGCCTCGTTAATATAGATTGAGTGAACTCAATTTATCCAAATATTGTCCTGTTTGGAAGCAATTGACCACATATACTTGCCCATATGAGCTAGGTTCCATGTAAAGACGTCTTTGCCAGGTTTCATGTAAAGATTTCTCTGAATCCTGATTTTCCCTGTTTGTAGCTGTTATAATTGCAAAAGACAAGAAAGAAAAAATATTTACTTATGGAATTAAATATAAAAATTTTATCAATTAGTTTAATAGTTAAACTCAATGCTTATTTTTTCAGCGGAATTTACATATATAAAAGAAAGTATACAACTTTAACTACTCAAATAAATATGTGTAAGTCTAGGATAGTCCTTCAACCCTTGAAAAAAAGGGTCATCTTTTACAGGACATTACAGAGTCAAATGTACGCATGATGTTATATGTGATCCATCAATATATCTCATACACTTCTAGAAAAAACGATAGAGAATATATAATATTCTATGAAAATATTTTGTAATAATATATTTTGTGTACCTACATATTCTTTATCAAAAAACAACATAAAACCAATCTTTGATATATTTTTAAATCAAATTATCTGTGATAACAACGTCTTAATAATAATTATCATGAAAAGGGCACATAACTCGTTCATAGTAGCTAATTTAACCGAGACACTACATTTGGCATGTTGCTCAAAAGCAAGATGTATCGTGGATCAAATGGGTGCATAGTGTGTATATTAGGGAGGCAAGCTGGTGGGAGTATGAAGCCCCCACCTCTGCTAGTTGGGTGTGGAAGTTCATCTGCAAATTAAGAATATGTTCAAGAGAGCTTACCAAGATAATAAATGGTTATATGGGGAGAAGAAGTACACTGTGAAAGAGGGATATAAGTGGTTAAAAGGGCCACAGTTGAAGGTTGGCTGGCACAACTGGGTTTCGAGTAGTTGTAATACTCCAAAGCACTCTTTTAATGATTGGATGATGATGTTGGGGAAATTGAAGACAAGAGATAGGTTGATGGCTGCTGGAGTATGTTAAGAGGCTCGTTGTTTGCTGTGTTACACTGAAACTGAGACTAGTCAACATCTATTCTTTAGATGTCCTTGTAGCTGCATAATTCGTCAGGGGATTATGCAATGGATTGGTATTAAGATGCACAACCAGGAAACTGTTTATACCTCATGGAAGAAATGGGGGAGGAAATTCAGATAAAAAAGAAGACAGAAAGTTTGCTATGCTATTTTAGCAGCAATGGTTTACTCCTTTTTGAGCAACATAAATCATGTTCTATGGCATGATGCAGTTAGAAGGCCTGAAGGTGTAATTAAGATATTCAGATTAATGTTGGTGGTAGACTGAAAAACTGTGTGGATGATAAATGGTATGTAGAGGATAGAAATTGGATTTTGCAACTTATGAAGTCCTGTAATTGAGTCTTGTTTCTTTCTTTTATTGTAGTTGGTTGTTTTTGTTCCTGGTTTAACATTGTGATGTATTGTTAAGGCCGTAGGATGTATTGTTGTTGGTGGACCTACAATGGTTTTTTTGGTAATAAAAGCTTAGATTTTACCAACAAAAAAAATTAACTGAGACACTTGTGAAATTTAGATCATAAAATATTATGAAATTTTAACTAGCCCTTAAAATAAAGAATGAGTAAAATATACCCAAGTAGTGCAACTAAAAAGCACTTTACACAATATTTTTTATTATAGAATTATTGTTGAAAAAAAAAGAAAAAAAGAAGAAAGAGAATATCAAAAGCATAGTGCAAACGCTAGCTTTTGTGTTTCAAACATTAGATAGATATTGTAACGTTTTACCGAAGCTACCTATAATCTATCCTAACCGCTACCCGCCACTACAACCACTACCTTGCCAATCACTCGTTTTTCTCCTAAGTACTATTTTGATCTTGTCCCAACCTCCATCCACTACCTAAAATGCTAGTCCTAAACAGGTATTGGAGATGATTAAAGTAGCTTGTTGCTCAAGCTAGCTTAAGTAACTGCCTCATACAAGTTATAACAAACTTCCTCTTGGTTGTTATTTTCTGCTCTGCCTTGCTGGCAGCTCATGTATAAATAGTTTTACTCTTCATTGTAAAATTCATTCACTATATTTCATTTCCTATTCTCTTGTAATAATGGAGATACTTCTTTTCACTCTAATCTCTTCTTCCTGAATAATAAAAACTCCTTCTATTCTTCTTCTATGATAATGTTCATTGCTTACATTTGATAACAATGACACTAAGCTTGTTCGTGATTTGTTTGATGGAAGCGTTTATTACATTCATCCTGCTGATAACAATAACACTAAGCTTGTTCATGATTTGTTTAATTTGACGGAAATTGTTACAATGATTAGAAGAGATCTATGTTGTTAGGATTATCTTTAAGAAACAAATTAAGATTTGTTGATGGAACTTTGAAATGTCCTGCTACAACTAATGAGAATTACAAAGCCTGGCAAATGTGTAAATACCTTGTTTTATGCTGGCTTCTTTTCTCTTTAGAGAAGAATATAGCTAAAAGTGTATGGTTTTGTAACACTGCAAGAGATCTTTGGAATGATCCGGAGGAGTGATTTGGTCATACTTCTTCTGAGTTCTGTCTGGAAGAATCTTCTTCTGAGTTGCGTCATAAGAAGAATGAACCTGTTTATGCTTTCTTTACTAAAATCAAGACTATCTGGGATGAAATGGACAATATTGATCCACTTCCTGTGTGCACTTATACCAATTGTACATGTTCTTTGACTCAACAATTGCTGAAGTCTCAACAGACTAAGAGAGTCATGATGTCTCTAATGAAGCTTAATGATGATTTTGCTATGGTGAGAACTAATATACTCATGATAGAGCCACTTCCTACAATCACTACTGCTTTTAGAATTTGTATGCACGAAGAGAAACACAAGGAAGTCAGTAGTGTTGCTATACAAGAACCTCTTGCTCTTGCTTTTGACAGAAGGAAGTTTCCAGACAAGTTTACTAAATCTGGTTCTCAGTTTTCTAAAGTTCAATCCGATGGTTTTTCTTCTATGCCTCAGTTACTTTCTCTAACAACAAGAAGCAGCCTACTTGGTTATGTGATTATTGCAAAACTTTAGGACATGGAATGGAAAGGTGTTTTAAATTGCATGGATTTCCTTCTACTTAGAACAAAGACAAGAAGAGTGCTAATATGGTGTAAAGCACTGATGATATTGACAATTCTCAGCTTGAATCTCAATCTCCTGATTGTTCTACTTTTGATTCTATTAACACTACTCTTAATGTTAATCAATACAAGCAATTATTGACTCTCTTGGGCAAGCATGGATCTGATTATGGTGCTAACCACTAAGAACAATCACAGCCTACCAGATATGCTAATGCATTTTTAACAGGTAAAATCTGTTTTCTTTCAAGTTTAAATTCAGAATGGATACTTGACAGTGGTGCCACTGACCACATATGTCATGACTTGACATTGTTTGCATCTCATACCATCATTGTTGATGCTGCTGCAACTATTACCATCCCTGATGGTAGTAAAGTTCATATTGCTCACATTGGCACAATGGAAACTCAATGACCACATATATATATATATATATATATATATATATACATACATATATATATATATATATATATATATATATACATATATATATATATATATATATATATATATATATATATATATATATATATATATATATATATATATATATATATATATATATATATATATATATATATATATATATATATATATATATATGTATATATATATGTATGTATATATATATGTATGTATATATATATATATATATATATATATATATATATACATACATATATATATATACATACATATATATATATACATACATATACATATATATATATACATACATATATATATATACATACATATATATATATACATACATATATATATATACATACATATATATATATACATATATATATACATATACATATATACATATATATACATATACATATATAGATATATATACATATATATATATACATACATATATATACATATACATATATAGATATATATACATATATATATATATATACATACATATATATATATATACATATATATATATATACATACATATATACATACATATATATATATATACACATACATACATATATACATACATATATATATATATATATATGTATATATATATATATATATATGTATATATATATATATATATGTATATATATATATATATATATGTATATATATATATATATATGTATATATATATATATATATATATGTATATATATATATATATATATATACATATATATATATATGTATATATTCTCTTGCTTTCCTCTCTCCTCTTCCGCTGCCCTAGTTTATTCCTTCAATTTTTTTTTTTTATTATCCATCCATGGCCGACGCCAAATTTCATCCGGCCTTGGCTGTTTCTAATATCAAGAACAACATTCCAATCATTCTTGAGATGGAAACGGATCACTATTCGGCGTGGGCCGAATTATTCAAACTCCATGCACGCTCCCACCGTGTGCTCGCCCATATTCTTCCCACGGGCAAGGAGAAAGCTCCTTCGACTGATGAAGAGCACGAGTTGTGGTCCACTTTGGATGCTACTGTACTACAGTGGATGTACGCTACTATATCTACTGATTTGTTACACACCATTATCGAAGAAGATCTCTCAGCAAAGGAGGCATGGGCTCGACTTCGTGATCTCTTTCAAGACAACAAGAACTCACGTGTGGTGGCTCTTGAACATGACTTCTCTCATGTTAAGATGCGTGAGTTTCAGAATGTTTCGGCGTATTCCCAACGCCTCAAAACATTGTCTGATCAACTCAAGGGTGTCGGGGCTCCGGTCACCGACAGCCGGCTTGTCCTCCAACTTGTTGCAGGCCTCACCGAGGCATACAAAAATGTTGGCACGCTTATTCGGCAAAGTAAGCCACTCCCATCATTCTCGGAGGCTCGCTCTATGTTATGCCTTGAGGAAAAGGCCTTGGCTGAGATGTTCGACGACTCGCCGGCAGCCATGGTCACTGCTTCCCCGCGTGAGTTTCCCGACTCTCCTCCTCGTGAAAACTCGAGTCACTCTCACCATCATAAGGGAAAGAATAACCACAAAAATCGTGGTTCTAGTGGCGGGAAGAAAAACGGCGGCGGCGGTAACCGACGCGGTGGTGGTCGGGGTTCCGGTGGTACTCAGTCGGCACAGGTACAGCAGCAACAGTATTCACCTTGGGCATGGGGATGGGCGCCACGGTGGACTCCTCCACCATGTCCTTATCCCACATCTCAATGGGCTCGTCCCAACTCTTGGCCCACGCCTGCCGGGAATTTTGGGCCGCCGACCACAACAATCATATGCAGCAGTAAGTTCAGTAAGTTCAACTCCTCAATATACTCCAACTGATATTGAGTCTGCATTGCACACCATGACTTTGACTCCCCCGGATCCAAATTGGTACATGGATACTGGCGCCACGTCTCATATGACATCCACCAATGGTAATCTCTCGTCTTATTTTAATTTGAGCAATCAAAATTCTGGTATTATTGTTGGTAGTGGTCATAAAATTCCAATTCGTGGTTGTGGTAATGCTACATTGTCGTCTCCGAACCCTCCCTTATCCTTAAACAATGTCCTTCATGCTCCCAAACTTATTAAAAATTTAATATCCGTTCGTAAATTTACTACTGATAACTCTGTCACTGTTGAATTTGATCCGTATGGGTTTTCTGTGAAGGATTTTCGGACGGGGATGGCACTAATGAGATGTGACAGTCGGGGTGATCTTTATCCGTTATCTACACCCACCACTCCAACCATTTCTCCATCTGTTTTTGCTGCTGTCTCTTCAACACTTTGGCATGATCGTTTGGGTCATCCGGGGGCTTCTATTTTGGATTTTCTCAAACACAATAAATGCATTGAATGTAATAGTCCTAGTTCAACTACTATTTGTCATTCTTGCGTTCTTGGTAAACACATTAAGTTGCCTTTTGCTAGTTCTAATTCTGGAACTTTGTTACCATTTGACATCGTTCATAGTGATTTGTGGACATCTCCTATTTTGAGTTCCATGGGACATCGGTATTATGTTCTTTTTTTGGATGATTTTACGAATTATTTGTGGACCTTTCCGTTGGCTAGAAAATCTGATGTATACTCTAAATTTTTAGCTTTTAAGGCCCAAGTTCATACCCAATTTGAACGTGCTATCAAAAATGTCCAATGTGATAATGGGAGGGAATATGATAATGGTCAATTTGGTAAATTTTGTGAGTCTAATGGGATGTCTTTCCGTCTTTCATGTCCTCATACCTCTTCTCAAAATGGAAAAGCCGAACGTAAAATACGTTCGATTAATAATATCATCCGGACTCTTCTTACTCATGCATCTATTCCTCCATCTTTTTGGCACCATGCCTTGCAAATGGCCACTTATCTGCTTAATATCTTACCAAGTAAGTTATTGGGTCACAATCCCCTCTAGAAGCTCTTTACCACCGAACACCATCATATTCTCATCTAAGGGTCTTCGGATGCTTATGTTATCCCCTTTTTCCATCCACTACCATTCATAAATTACAACCAAGGTCCACTCCTTGTGTTTTTTTGGGATACCCAAACACCCATCGTGGCTACAAATGCTTTGATTTATCTTCTAATAAAATCATCATTTGTCGTCACGTTTTGTTTGATGAGACACAATTTACATTCTCTAAACTTCATACACCCACTGCCACCACTTATGAATTTCTAGATGATGGATTGTCACCCTACTTGGTTTATCACATCACCCAAAGCCCATCAGTGCAGCCCAATCATCACCCACGCACTCCTAGTGCCGATCCGCCCCTTTGGGGGCCAGCCTCTACTCCACTCCTCACTGGGCCGTCTGCTATTCCGATCCCACCTGATTCCAGCTCCTCTGGGCCACGGTCTCTTGCCCAGCCATCACCCTTGGCCCAGCAGCATTTACCCAGTCCTCCTACTTCTCCCACTCCACATTCGGTCCAGCAGCCCCCTGTCCAAACACGCATGGTTACTCGTAGTCAGTGTGGGGTTTTTAAACCCAAACAGCCTTTTAATTTGCATACCACTGTTTCTAAATCTCCCCTTCCTCGGAAACCATTGGATGCATTACGTGACCCGAATTGGAAATTGGCCATGGACGACGAATATGATGCTCTAATTAAAAATAAGACGTGGGAGTTAGTTCCTCGTCCACCTAATGTGAATGTTATTCGTTCAATGTGGATTTTTGCTCATAAAGAAAAAGCTAATGGTGATTTTGAGAGGCATAAAGCTCGTCTTGTATGTGATGGCAAGACACAACAGGTTGGCATTGATTGCGGTGAGACATTCAGTCCGGTTGTCAAGCCGGCCACTATCCGCACTGTTTTGAGTCTCTCTATCTCTCAACATTGGCCCATTCATCAGTTGGATGTCAAAAATGCGTTCCTCCAAGGGGACCTTAACGAGACTGTGTATATGCATCAGCCAATGGGTTATCGGGATCCAAATCATCCAGATTATGTGTGTTTGTTGCGCAAGTCCTTATATGGACTCAAGCAAGCACCGCGAGCTTGGTATAAACGCTTTGCTGATTTTGTCTCATCTATTGGTTTCTCTCATAGCAGGTCTGACAACTCCTTATTCATCTACTGCAAGGGCAATGATATGGCCTATTTGTTGCTTTATGTGGATGATATTATACTTACTGCTTCCTCAGATGCTCTCCGCCATTCTATTATGACTCTGCTTGACTCGGAGTTTGCTATGAAGGACTTAGGTCCTTTGAATTATTTTCTTGGCATTGCTGTGACCCGTCACAAGGGTGGGATGTTTCTTTCACAACGCAAATATGCTGAGGAAATTATTGAACGTGCGGGAATGTCATCATGCAAACCATCTTCCACTCCGGTAGACACTAAACCGAAGGTCAGCACCTCTTCTGGTGAGCCATATGTGGATTCAACTCACTTCCGACGACTTGCAGGTGCTCTACAGTACCTTACTTTCACCCGGCCAGATATATCATATGCTGTCCAACAAATTTGTCTCCATATGCATGCTCCCCATGATACCCATATGCTTGCTCTTAAGCGGATCATTCGATACATACAAGGTACTCTTGATCATGGTTTGCATCTCTACCCCTCTTCAGTCAAAGATTTGATCTCCTATACTGATGCTGATTGGGGGGGTTGTCCTGATACCCGACGGTCAACGTCGGGTTATTGCGTGTTCTTAGGTGATAACTTGATCTCTTGGTCCTCCAAGCGCCAACCTACTCTATCTCGCTCTAGTGCGGAAGCTGAATATAGGGGGGTGGCTAATGTCGTTTCTGAGTCATGCTGGATACGCAATCTTCTCTTAGAACTCCTTTGTCCGGTTTCTAAAGCTACATTGGTATATTGTGACAATGTGAGTGCCATCTATCTTTCCGGGAATCCAGTTCAGCACCAGCGCACCAAACACATTGAAATGGACATCCATTTTGTTCGCGAAAAGGTGGCGCGTGGTCAGGTGCGTGTTCTTCATGTTCCATCCCGCTATCAGATAGCAGATATCTTCACCAAAGGCCTGCCACAGGTTCTCTTCGAAGATTTTCGGGACAGTCTAAGCATTCGTCCTCCTCCCGCTTTGACTGCGGGGGTGTGATAGATATTGTAAATATTGAGTCAAAGGTAATATAATGTTGTATCTCCTATTTTAGGATAGTTATATTTGTTCCTAATGTATAGCCTAGTATTACGTTCTTAGGTTTGTATATTAACATTCTGGTTCAATGAAATGGATCAAGGAATTACATTCTTATATATATAGGGTTTACATTCTTATATATATATTCTTAAAGGATGTATTACATGTACATGGGTTCCAATTTAATCTTGTTTCCATTCACAAGTTGTGTATGTATATGCAATCTGAAGTCATTTTTAATGCTACTTCTTGCATGATTCAGGGGCCACAGCTGACCCATCCACAAGTTCTTGGTAAATTGAAGCAACGCTTGTATTGCATTAAGTTTTCTCCTCCTCAGAGTGCTCATACCTCTTTTGTTCCTCATGTTGCTCATGCTAGTGTTGTTTCTTCTTGTAATAAACTAGCCAAATTGTGGCATTTGAGACTAGGTCATGTACCTTTTAGTCAACTTAGCCACATAAAATGTTGATCTTAGTCACATCTCAGAATGTTTATGTCAGTTGTGGCCAGCAGCCAAGCAAACTAGGTTGTGTTTTCCTCATAGCTCAATAAAGTCTACTAAACCTTTTCAGTTGATACATGTTGATATCTGGGGGCCTTACAAAACTCCCACTCACACAATATGTAAAAATGTTTCTCATAATAGTGAATGATTTTTCTATATGTTCTTGGATACATTATATTAAGCACAAATATGATGCTGCTAATATCTTGCAAGATTTTGTTGCTATGCTGCTAGTCAGTTTAATTTGCCTGTTCTTGCTGTGAGATCAGAAAAAGCAAAAGAGCTCAATGAAGGTATATATATTACACTATTACTCTTCAAAAGGAATTGTTTGTCAGAAGAGTTGTGCTGACACTCCACAATAAAATGGTGTTGTGGAGAGAAAGCATAGACAGTCGTTTGAGACTGCTAGATCCTTGTTATTTCAGTCTTAATTACATCCTTCTTACTAGGGAGAGTCTGTGCTTGCTGCTGCACATATCATAAACAGGATACCTTTGAAATCTCTAAATCATGCTTCTCCTTTCTCTAAGTTATATGGTATGGCTGCTGACTTGGATCATCTGAGAGCTTTTGGCTGTTTGTTTTATGTTTCTACCTTGAAACAACACTTAAGTAAGGTTTGATCCTAGAGCACAACCTCGTGTGTTCATAAGATATCTACTTCATCAAAATGCTCACAAGGTTCTTAACCTTTAAACCATGAAAATTCAAGTCATAAGAGATCTCATATTTCATGAAACACATTTTCCTTTTCATTTTTCCTCTACTCCTCATTCTCCCTCTCTTCCTTTCTTTCTTCCCACTTCTACATCACCTACTCCTTTACTTTCTTATGATCTACCAGATATCTTCTCCGTCCCTTCTACACATACTCCTCACACTTCTCTTAACACCTCTTCATCTTCTTCTCAAAATGACAGCTCAACATCTTCTTCTCCTTCTTCACCTTCTGTTACTAGTAATAGTCCTGCTCTTCCACCTCCTTCTGTCTCACCACCACCACCACTACCTTCTTCTCCTGTCAACATCAGAAGATCTTCCAGACCCACAAAAATTCCCTCTCATCTTCATGATTTTCATTTTTCTTTACCTCACAATAAATCAGCTTCATTAACATAACATTGGTGTAACTTTGTTCACTTTAATTCCCTTCATTCTTCTCACATTACCCTTGTATCTTCTCTTTCTCATATTTTTAAAACCACAATCTTATAAAGCAGCCTCTCTTGATCGTAAATGGATTGATGCTATGCATAAAGAGTTGAAAGCTCTCATTGATAATAACACTTGGGATCTTGTTCCCCTTCCTCATGGTAAAAAAACAATTGGATGCAAGTGGGTGTATAAAGAAAAACTGAAGTCTGATGGTAGTTTGGAGAGGTACAAAGACAGATTGGTGGCTAAGGGGTTCACTCAGAAGTATGGGATTGATTATCAGGAGACCTTCTCTCCAGTAGTGAAGATGGCCACACTAAGAAGTCTTCTTGCTATTGCTACTTCTAAGAGGTGGGATATCTTTCAATTAGATGTCAATAATGCCTTCCTTCATGGAGATCTCCATGAGGAAGTGTATATGAAGTTATCTGAAGGAGTTCCAAATCCACTTAATCATGTTTGCAAGTTAATGAAATCATTATATGGTTTAAAACACTAGTGGAAAAAACGTTATATGTCACAATACAACCGTTGCGGTCCTTAAGAGAACCGGATCCGTAAATCTTCGAAAATTTGGGCAGGAAATCTGGAAAACAAACCGCTCCGGTTTTTAAGAGAATCGAATCAGTTAACAAAAAACCGATCTGGTTTTTTGTTAACGGATCCGGTTAAACTGACCGGATTAGATATTCTTTAGGCCCAACATCAACAATCCACTCTCCCTCATTACAATTCCCCGCGCCCCAACTTCATCCCTCTTCAACCCTAACTCTCATCTCTCTCACTCTCCCTCCTCGCCCACCCACAAAACAAAAACCCTAAATTCATTTCAAGCGACGAAGACTTAGCTGCTGCATCATCGATCCCACGGCTTCGGTTTTAGCTTCCGAATTCTCCGGCAATTCCTCCTTAACGACGGCTACGCTCAGTAGGAATGTCGGACATGATGCTATTAGCTCCGCATAGAAAGGTATGCAGCTTTGTTTTTGGCTTCACCTATGTTGTTGTACTTCAAATTCAAGAACTGTGATAAGCTCATATAGATAAATATTTTAGGAGTGACCCTCGTTGTCTTCGAATTAAACTCATATAACATGTTTCGAGCCTTAGGTTTTAATTTAAATGTTCTTTGTAATTTTTGATCAAGTGAGGGAGATATATCAGTGAAAATAATGCTATTATTGTTGTTTTGATGTTTGAGTTATAATGGTCAATTTGTATCATTTGATGCTTGAAACATGTTATTTGATCGCTGATTAAGTTTATTTATTTGCTTATTTTAGCTACTTTTGTGTTGTCTAAGCTATCTAATCTTATTCCTTCTTGTTGTACCATGTTCAAACTGCTCTATGAATTTTTTGTTACTTTGGCTGTGGTCTTGCGGCTTGGATTTGATTTAAGGATACGATGGTCGGCGGTGAGTGAGCCTTGGAGATTGCACCTTCTACTTAGAGTATCACAAGGTAACTAGCTTTATTTTATGAGTTTTAGAGAAAGGGTATATATTCTTGTTAGGTTGAGTAGAATAGTGATTTTATGTGTTTTACTTTGTATATATATCTTGTTTTCGACCAGTCTATGTATTGGCGTGGGTGGCATTGGTTACATAATTTTAGTTTAACAGGGTACTATCAGTTTAACAAGGCTAGGAGATTTATAAGCTTATAGGAGTCTGTAGGAAATCAAAGGGGTTGGTAAAATATTTGTGAATCTGGCAACAAACCCGTGACTTCTAGTAATAACTAATAACCATATCGTTGTTACTTTGATGGCAATTTCATGTATTCTACTATACCTATCCAAAGACTATATGTTTGTTTTCATCTCCACCTCCTAGTAAATAAATACATGTCTGTTTCTTTTTCTTTTTGGAGGGTTAAGGGTAGACTATATGTTTTTTGTCGTGTCAATGTCTCTGAACTGTAAGAAGATTTTGTGCTTTAATTTGTGATTCCTGTCTTATATTAGTGATTCCTTGCCTTACATGTTCCTGGTTGCTTCTCAATTTTTTCAGTTGCATGATCTATTACATGACATTAATTCTGCTGTCTTGTTCAATTAGCATAGATACTAAACAACATTTTGCCACCTATTACAAGTGTTGGCCAAAGGAATTGTACCATTAGGACATGGAGGGTAGTGGTCTGAAATTGGGCTCAATTGTTGACATCCTTCCCACTGAGTTTGCAAAAGAGGTATGCTCCTTATATACATTATCAGAGATAGCTCTTTTTCAATATAATGCTGGTATAATTTGGGTCTGAAAACTGGTTGTATGTTTCTACATTCTTTCCTCTAACTATTTGTGCTTATCTTGAAGGCTTACCAACATTTTGGAAACATCTTGCCACAATTCATTGGGTACTTGGCATCCACAGAAGATTTAATGGAATTACCACCCCATTTAAAACAAGCTTGTATAAGTCACAGGGTAATTTGGGTATGAAAACTGGTTGTATGTTTCTACATTCTTTTCTCTAACTATTTGTGCTTATCGCTTACCAACATTTTGGAAACATCTTGTCACTATTCATTGGGTACTTGGCATCCACAAAAGATTTAATGGAATTACCACCCCATTTAAAACAAGCTTGTATAAGTCACAGGGGAACACTTAACATCTTTATATGAGTATATTCCTCGAATGAGAGAATCTGCTACAGAGTAAGCTTCTGATTCTCGAGTGTCTTGCATTATTAGTTATTCCCCCCTCTCTGCATGTATACTACTGGACCATGATATGGGTGACGAGCAACTTTAGATTTCCTTCTGTTTCCTGTGTTGCAGTGAATTATATCAGAATCTACCAGATTCTCATCCAATCATAAAACACACACGCAATTGGTAAATGTCTTTAACTAGTTTTTTTTATGCTTCTTTAAGTTTACGTTTACCTTAATTAATGAAGTGGGATGTCTTTATCAGAATCTACCAGATTAAATGCGTTTTTTTTTTGTTATCATTGAAGAGTACATGCCTAATTAGAGTAAAAATTAGTGGGGATTTGATTGGGAAGAAAGGAATGGACGCCATATGACAACACCCACAAATCTGATGCAGATTTATTTTTGGTTTTTCTGCTTAATTTATTTTCCTTTGTTTCAATTCTATTTTTTCGTCGAGTTTGTTTGCTTTTCTGGTTTTGAGGATTTTGTGTTGGTCTTATCTAATATTATTGGCATGTTTGCTAAATTGGTTTTAATAAATTGGCTTCGTTTCTTGGATTTAGAGAAGCTACTTGTCTCTTGTTAAAGATTGGTTTTTTGGAAGACTTTTAAAGAAAGAAGAGAATGTTGTTATGCTCTTAAATCAATGAAATAGAGGTTGTTATTTGATTTAGTTTTTGTAATGTGTTGTTGATTTTGGGTTCGTTTTCATTTTTCTTGATTTTTTTAGTAAGTTTATTTTTTAATTATAAATATAATTATAATTGCTTTTGCTTATTTTTACCTTGATGAAGCGTATGGTGTCCTAAGTCAATTCGAGTATGCTACTGATGGTATAAAGAGAATTAGAGAGATGGACGAAAGAGTTTAATGTATGTTAAATATTTAATGGTTTCTCCATCACACATCCCTAAAACAAATTGCAAATTTGAAGAAATAAGGTTTCGGATTTTATTCACCTACAATCTCTGTTTTGCTAGGGAATCTTTAGGTTTGCAAGGGAACTACCTGCCAATGCCGACAAGCAACAAGTTATAGCTGCTCTAGTATTGAGATTGGCGTCATCTCTTACTTCATTGGTCGATGTATCTGATTTCTTCGAGGTTTGCCAATATGGTTGTGTTTCCTACAACTTATTGTATTGGTTAAGCCATTTGTTGATTGCTTAAGGCAGGATAGTCTACTCATTGCATCTCTGTAACGCTCCACCTCTAAGTATCATCTCATTTAATTTGTATCATGTGTGTTATAGGTTAAAGCCAATTGATTATAAGAGTTGAATAAAAGTTGTCAATGTAGTCTTTACAGTTATTGCTTATTTGCTTTCTTTGCCAATAAGGGTAATTCTTTCTTCGGTTTTTTCACCATATACCCCCGACAAATTGAAAAATTCACCATATACCCTCAATGTTTCAGATATGCACCATATACCCCTGACTTTTCAAAACTGTTCACCAAATGCCCTTTTTGGTAACGGATGTTAAGTCACCGTTAGAGTTATTTACAATTTTGCCACCCTAACCCCCTAAACCCTAACTTTGCCTAAACCCTAACACTAATCCTAACCCCTAACCCTTAACCCTAACCCTAAACCCTAACCTTCCCACCACCCCTCCCCAACCCTCCCACCCCCACCCCAGTGCCCCTCCCCACCACCACCCCACTGTCCCTCCCCACCCCAAGCCCCCCTCCCTCCCCCACCCCCCCAGCCGCCCTCCCCCACCCCGTCGCGAGCCCAAGACCTCTCCCCATCCCCTCCACCCCAGACCCACCCCCTCCCCCGGACCTACCCCCCTCCCCGTCGAATTCCCGGTCAAGCCCACCACTCCTCCCCATCCCCTCCCGCTCCCCGTCGAATTCCCGGTCCATCCCACCACCCCTCCCCCTCCCAATATCCTCCGCCGCACTCGGGCGAGAAACTATGTCCCGGCCCAACCACCCTCCGGTTCGGAGTCGATTTCTCTCTCCCCGACGCACAAGGAAAAGCCGAATTCTCTCCCCCGTACTGATCGAGCTTGAGTGCGGGCTGGGTTCGGAGTCGATTTCTTGCGGCTGGAAGGGCGGTGCGCTGGGTTCAGTCGAATTCTTGCGGGGGAAGGGTGGGGGTGGTGGGCTGGGTTCAGCCGACTTCTTGCGGGGGAGGGTGGAGGGAGGTGCGGCTGGTTCGGAGTCGAATTCTTACGGGGGAGGGTGGGGGGGTGGGTTGGGCTGGTTCGGTGGAGGGGCGGAGGGGAGGGGGAGAGGGGAGGGTGGGCAGGTGGAGGGGAGGGGATGGTGGAGGGGGTGGTGGAGGGGAGGGTTTGGGGGTGGTGGAGGGTTAGGGTTTAGGGTTTAGATTAGGGTAAGGGATTAGGGTTAGGGATTAGATTAGGGTTTACATTTTAGGGTTAGGGCTTAATGGTGGCAAAATGGTAAATAAAACTAACGGTTAGTTAACGGCAGTTAGGAAAAGGGTATATGGTGAACGTTTTCGAAAACTCAAGGGTATATGGTGCATATCTGAAACATTGAGGGTATATGGTGAATTTTTCAATTTGTCGGGGGTATATGGTGAAAAAACCGTTCTTTCTTTTATGTAAAACTGGTGTCATTTTGCCTATAGTCTTCTAATTACTGATCTCACTGATCTCCCTTTTCCTTTCTTTAGTCATGTGTTTGTTTCATGTGTCACTATGAATGATAATTATCAAGCAAGTGTGGTGAGTTCACTTTAGAAACTTCATATTTTCTTTGACTATTCTCAGGCACATAGCTCACCGACAGAAGATCCAAAACTTAGCGCTCAGGAGAAAAGATTCATCTTGGAAGGCAACATATCCAAGGAACCTGTTACTGTCATTCCCTGGAAACTGATTTTATCAAAAGCTCCAGTCTGGGCTCTCATTGTGTCCCATTTTTGCCACAACTGGGGTACCTTTATTCTCCTGACATGGATGCCAACGTATTACATTCAGGTATCTGATAAGTCATATTTATATATAGTTTTTAGGTGCATTTTATAGCATTTAGATTCATATTTAGGTTCATTATTGTATTATATTCTTAAGTTATGTTATTCTACTCCTATTCGGTATGTTTTCTTGTTTTTGATGAATTTCAAGTAATGAATACGTATTTGGAGTATGATTAGCAAAGCTTGAGGATTAGGAGCACTTGAAAAGAAGCTACAATCCATAAGGATCGTATGGATATGTCATAGTACGAACCATGAGCGAAAACAAAGCGGAAAATCATGAGAAGAAATGTGAAAAAGGAGTCATGTCTACTCTTCTGATCATAACTTTTGATGTGCTTCTTAGAATCGAGTAATTCTAGCAGATCTGGAAACTATACTTGAATAGCTTTCCAACGATAGGTGGAATGCCCCGAGGAGACTTCTAGTCAAGGAGTTATGCCTTTCCGAAGTTGGGACTGTTTCTGCTGAAATCTGTTTTTGTACGCGCGGATCACAAATTCCGCCTATTTAATGATATTTCGACTTTCCTTACTTTTGTAACTTACTTTCCTAGTCATATTAGGTTACCTAGTATTAATTATATTAGTTTTCACTCTTCTCTCTCTTCCTCTCTCTTTCACGTTATTTTATTTTCTTAGTTCTAGTTTTTAGTTTTCTCTTCTTTTTCTCTATAGCTTAGGAGTAAACCCTAGTTTTTATTCTTCTTTATTAATTCATGAGTTTATTATTTTCATTCTCTTTCTTTCATTGTTTCCTTTGATTATGTTTTTCTTTGTAGATTTAGATTTTGTTATTTATTTCATGATGAGTAGTTTTTATTTCTTGGGTTTGGGAATCCATGTTTATATCTCTTTGATTGTGATTTAAAGTTCTTCAATGATTGGATTGGATTGGATTAGAGTAATTCCTATTGATTTGTTATAATTATTTAATTCATGTAATTGTGTAATATCATGGGTTATGCTTAGCTAATAGGAGTTAGAATTGAAAGATCGTACTCATTAGAGGCTTGTTACAATTGGTAGATCTGATTATATTGAGCGACCGTACTAGCATATGTTGATCTAAGAGTGTTAAGACCCGGTCGTAGGATTAACAAAAGACTCTAATTACTCGACCTTCAATCCAAGTATTTTTGAATTATATTGTATTGATTAAATTGGTATAAACATGGTGAACCATTGTCCTAGCTAGTTTTTTTTTTAGTTTGATTTTTAGTATTTTATTAGCTTAGAATTAATTCTCATATCTGTGATCTTGTTTAGTTTTCCTATACTTTAGAAGCTATATTAAATCGACCATCTCTCTGTGGATTCGACCCTACTTACCCTACTATATTGTTAGAAGGTTTGCTAGGATTTATCTTTGACAGGTGTACGACAACCTACCAGTATCTCAGAAATAGAGTCTGTCGTGATGCTCCCTTCGTCCTAATTCAATCTTCCACTACTGTTTTTGTATGTCTCTAAATTATCTTTCACTCGCCTTTTATGTAAAGAAATCTCCAACCCCCATGTGCATACTACAGTTGATCACATTCTCTTACTACTTTTTATTACTATCTATCATATAAACCTTTTTTTCTGTCACAATTCCTACACTTTCTCTTACTACTTTCTCTCTCTGACTTTCAATTTCTTATTCATATTTAACCACCATTTTCCCCCAGTGCGTACTATTTTCTTTTTAAATATGTGTGCTCAAGCATAAATCATTTATAAGTTGGGATGAAATTATCAAAAATATGGCAGTATGCAGTTGTAGACTTGTTGTAGTTCCCAAAGGCCAGAAGAACTCCTCTTATAAATGATGCTAGTAATGGTGCCTCTTCTGTGAAAATTTGTGTAAATTGATAGTCCTAACCACAGGATGATGCTCATATCTGTGTCATGTCAAATTTGCGTGTATAGCGGAGTTAGAAATAGAATTCAATATTCCTGCTTCTTGTTTATTAGGGCATTGATTTTGTTGTATGCCTGTATCTTAATGGTTCTTCGTCGAGTTTCTTTTCTCTATGACTATATTATTCAAGTGAAGTGGGGCTTTTAAACATACTAGTTGCTTGAGATGGTCAATTACTGGCTCTATTTCAAAGATCAACAGTTGCATGGTTCATCAACTTGTATCATATTCTTGGTAATACCCATATAGTTTAAAAACTGTGAATGAATTTTTTTGTCAACGAGTACAATCTAATGTGCATAGTTACTGCTCTTATTTTTTTTGTAACTCCAAAACTCTGTATTCAGTGAGGAGATGAATCAACTAATTATGTAGAACTTGGAACCTATTTGCTTGATCTTGCAGATGGTTTATATGTTGAATAATATGTAAAATTAGAGCACTTAAATTCTCAATTCTGCACTCGAAGGATTGTTATTAACTTCTTTTCCCCCTGGTCAGGGTTGGGGATAGTGGGAGACAATAATGTGCTTGTGCTTAGTGACTTCCCTCAGTTGATATTTGCTGACTAACTGGTGCATATTCTTTTGTGAATGATGAAATGCTTAGCAAATTCAATTTTCTTTATGTCTGTATTGATAAAACGAGAATTCACCATCGCGATCTATAGTTCTATACCTGCTATATTTTACACCAAGTATCTTGTTGCATTACTTAGGTTTTTACATGATAACGCTTTACATATTTATGGACCTGGGTGTCCCAACTCCCATGTTTCTGGTTCTCTTAGAAGGCTATAATTATGATCCATCATCTCGTATATTACTCATTTCTTTTCTTGGTGTCTCATGCATGTAACCTCTAAGCAATCTTGCACCAGTATTTTAAGAGAAGACTAGAAGAGTTAAGTACTGTTATGGATGGAGGCTGTGAAGAAGAACTTCGCGACAAAGAGATGGATGTGACTGGAAAATGCAACTCGATCTCTGAGGTTGGTGAGATGGATATTGATGAACACTATAATCAGAAGAAACTCTCAGAGAACAGTTAATTAATCAAGAACATTAAACAAATTATAGTTAATATTTTTATGTATCTAATTTTTTATGCTCATGCTTCAATTAAGCATAATATGCTTAATAAAATGAGTATGATATATACTATTGATTTTATATCGATTAATAATGAAAAAATGCAAAAAAAAAAAAAAAGAAATTGGGGTGGTCAACCGCTACGGTTTTGGGTCAAAATCGGAGCAGTTAACTTTTGTTAACCGCTGCGGGTTTGACCCAAAACCGCAGCGGTAAATGATTAACTGATCCGGTTTAGGACCGGATCAGTTAATCATTGTTAACCGCTGCTAGCTCACCCCATCCGGACCAAAACCGGAGCCCGATTTTGACTGAATCGGATGGGTTTTTTTCCACTAGTGAAACAAGCTTCAAGGCAATGGTTTGCCAAGCTTGTTTGTAAACTCACTCATCAAGGTTTTGTGCAATCTAAAAATGATTACTTTTGTTCATCAAGAGATCTTCTGGGCACTTGACTGTTGCAGCTGTATATGTTGATGATATAATCATCACATGCACAGATTCAGCCTCTATTGATGCTCTCAAAACTCGCCTTGATAAAGTCTTCAGCATTAAAGATCTAGGAAAGCTTCATTTTTTTCCTAGGAATTGAAGTTGGTTACACTTCAAGTGGCATCACATTGACTCAACACAAGTTTATTAAAGAGCATCTTCAATTTGCTGCTCTTCCTCCTTCTAAATCAGTTGCTACTCCTCTACCATTTAATCTCAAGCTTCTTGCTGATGAAGGTGATTTGTATCATGATGCTGAATATTACAGAAGTCTAGTTGGAAAATTGAATTTCCTTACTAATACTAGACTTGACCTAAGTTATACTGTGCAGACACTTAATTAGTTTATGCATGCCCCTCACATCCTCATTATAATGCCTTGATTCATGCTCTAAGATATGTTCAGTCTACACAAGGCCAAGGCATATTGTTAAGAGCCTCGTATCAGCTTTTTTTGCAAGCTTACACTGACAGTGACTGGGGAGCTTGTCCGAACTCTAGGAGATCCATCTCTGGCTATGTTCTTCTTCTTGGATCTTCTCCTATTAGTTGGAAAAGTAAAAATCAATCTATTGTGTCTAAATCCTCCTCAGAGGCAGAGTATAGAGCAATGTCTAATGCAGCATCAGAGGTCACATGGTTGGTTTGGTTGCTTGAAGAGCTAGGAGTTGAACACCTTAAACCTGTGTATGATCTTTTCTATGACAATCAAAGTGCTATACATATAGCACATAATCCAGTCTTTCATGAGAGGACTAAACATATTGAAATTGATTGTCATTTTACTCGAGATAAAATTCTAAAAGGTCTTCTTAATGTTCATTATATGCCTTCTCAACAACAACTGACATATATCTTTACAAAAGTACTCCCCTCCACTCAGTTTCATCAGCTCACATCCAAGCTTGGCATGCTTCATCCTTGTGCTTCTTCCCTGCCCAGCTTTGTTGGAACATTTATAGTTAAATGTGTCCGTTGATTTTATGTGATGGTTATGTTTCGATGTTGTGGTGTGATGAAACATAGTAAGAAAGAAGGAAACGCGAAGAATTGGGCCAAACTGCCACGCAAACATGGTGCATGCCACGCATGCAAGGTGCGTGTGGAGCACGATGATGCGTGTGGCGCACCAAGCTGCGTGTGGCGGACCAAGCTGCGTGTGGCGGACCAAGCTACGTGAGGCGCATCTTGCTTGCGTCGCGCACACTTGTTG
Source organism: Beta corolliflora (assembly GCA_947648045.1). Taxonomy (NCBI): domain Eukaryota; kingdom Viridiplantae; phylum Streptophyta; class Magnoliopsida; order Caryophyllales; family Amaranthaceae; genus Beta; species Beta corolliflora. Next base: position 52,543 of record CANSZD010000641.1, on the reverse strand, counting down.
CCTGCACATTTCGCTCTGAAATTCCCTTGGATGATCAGGAAGTTTGGTGCGCCCGCGCCTGTTTGTATAGTGCGCCCGCACCATACTGATGAAACACTTTATTTCGTGAAATGATGCATGTCTCTTCGTGTGAAATGGTATATCATTTCAGTCTTTTTTTCTGTAAAATCTTCCTTGGTATATATAGGGAATTGTCACATATGGAATGGTGTTAGATTCATTCACATACTTGCCTATGGAGATTTATTTCTAGATTTCTCTCCTTGTTCTTTGTAAAACACAACCTTCAAACACATTGTAGTGTATGTAGTTTGTCATCAACCAAACTCCATTGATTCTTCTTCTATCTCACAAGAGTTTACCGTGAACCTTGTTGATTGAACAATGGAAAACTAGTTCGTTACTAACTCCCCTAATGTCAAATAAAAAACCAAACTATCCACCTAAACTAGTCAAGTGGTAAGCAAGGGTCGAACCGATCGGAGGTATCACTAAGATAGAATCGCTAAGAGTACGCTAAGTCGAAGAAATGGTCAAGTTTTGGTTAAACTAGGTGATTAAAACTATTGAAATCAAATTAGGAAAAGCACCAGGAATGGGAAAACACCACAATCATAGTTCACATCCAACAACCAAGTAGAGATAAGGGGGTTGACATGTATTGGGGATATGCAAAGGGAATAAACAAACCTAAACACCTCTAAAATCGTTGTTAGGGATTTTAGAGTCTTAATTATGGTAACAAAACCTATATTTCGAGGTGTTATCAACCAACTAGGCCAAGTTAGGAATTGAAATCAGACCCAAGTTAATAACAATCAACAAGTCATGGAAATCAACTAATCAATCATTCATGAAGGTTGTAGGCGTGTTTTTATTTCGCCTACGCGGTGTGAGCGCGTATTAGATTTGACTACCCCACTGTTAAGGTTTTATTGAAAATTGTTTCGTATTAAAAGAAGTCGCCAACAATTCTTTTTAGGAAGAATCATAAACCTAATTGGATATGGGAAAACCGTAGGGACAAATTACCCAATGTAGATTTCCCCGTCTTGACTCCATAGATGGTCAAAATGAACCAAAGATTGAGTTCGAAGGTGAGGGTACGAATATAGTCATAATGAACCACATTCGCCCAAAGTTGGCCTCTATTAAATATCGATTCATCACAGATTTTATGCCAAAGAATAATCAAATAACGTTTTAAACACCCTAAAAAAAATTTAGTCTAAGTAGGTTCAGGAAACACATAAAAAGACTAATTTTTAGTGACAAGTTATTATGCAATCAAATTACAGGGAACCTAGCAGGTTGTCCAAATTAATCTGATTAATGTTAGAACAATTCTTTAGGTCTTTGATTAGCAAAAATAACATATGGGTGATAAAAGCATTAAAACAGGACAATCATATAATTGGCATAGAATGATCAGACAGGCATATAATATACAAAGGCATAAATAATAATAAAATAAAATAAAAGAAAGTATAGAAAAGGGGTTAGAATATACAGTATAGCGATTTTACATTAAAGATCTACATCAGGAAAGAAAACTGTTAGTAACTTCAATATAAAAAATAATTTATTCAAGGATCCTCGGGATTATACCGTGGCTTGGGTCTGCGAGATTGACAACCTTCGGGACGAGCAATCGTGAAGCCTAAAAATCTGAATGTATGAAAGTATGTAGATTGAATGTATATTGTGTTTGAAAGGTATGAATTTTGTAGGGAAGTCTTGTAGTTTGTAGAGATGTTCGTAAAGTATTCGTCGAGTTTGAAGTGTATTAATGTGAAAAATCCGTCCTTTTAAATCTGTACGGAAATCAGGCCTATTTATATGGAAAACAGCAATGCGCCTCACGCGCCAGCTGCGCCTGGCGCAGCTGACGTGGCAAGCCCATGACACGGCAGGACCAGTAAAAAGCGTACACGTGGTACGCGCTTTTGAAAAAAGATAAGAAAGAAAATCCGCGTCTCAAGCAGAGAGCCGCGCTTGACGCAGGACTCTAAATGAGTCAGAAATCCACGTGTCAAGTGCAGATTAGTGCACCTAAATCAAGTGGACGGAGTTGCGCCTGACGCACAGACTCTAAATGAGTCAGAAATCCTGTCGTGCCTTTGCCAGCTTTATTTAAAACGCGTTTTAAAAGATTTCTTTTATCCTTTAATTACGGATATCTGATTTTACGGGATAAAATCTGATTTTAACTTATAAAAAATATCTTTTGAAAATATTTATTTATTAAAATAAATCAATTAATTATCAATTAATTGGGCTTTTCAAAGAATTGGGCTCAAATACAATTAATTATCATGAATAATTAATTGGGCTTTAAAATAGGACTTTAACACTTTTCGAAATGGTTTTGAATGGCTCTTCGGACTGCTCTGCCCTTAGATCGGACCAATTAAGACCACGGTATGTTTCATCATCGGATCCTTAAATGGGGAGACACGATTATGTGTCTACAGAAGCCCCCACTTTGACTGAGGTTCAGGAAACCGAAAGTCAAAGTATACGGTGTCGGGACAGAGAACAATTTTAAACGCTCTGCAGTTTAAAACTGATCTATAACCGCCGGTCTCTGCAAAACAAAGTTAGTATGCAGGACAACAACTACAAGCAATTTGATTACCTGCAGGGAAAGATGTTAGCAGATAGGTGCAAACAACTCACATAAGCACATAGTGATGCAGTAATGCAAACTTAGACTCTCTAAGGATGTATGAGACGCTATACAAGGATTAAGGTTATGCAAAGTTAAAGAGTGACACGTCATGCAAGGTCAGGGTTATGCAAGACTAAAATGTATGAAATGCAATGCAAGGTCAGGGTTTTGCAAAGCTGCAATGCAAGGTCAGGATTTTACAAGGCTAGAAGATATGTAGAATGATAGAATGATCAGAATGATTAAAAATGCATAGAATGATTTTCGAAAATCGTTTTTACTAAATGATCAGGGTTCGTAAACGAGGTCCGCGGATTACAACTATTCGGGAGTTTGATTTGGAGGAACTACCACACGTATAGGAAACCCCCACTTTGGGTGAGCTTGCCTTAAATTAGGCATGAGCCTTGGTTGTACTTCATCTGATATTGAAATGTAGTTACTATGTCTTGAACATTGAAAGTTTTCACTGGGGATTGCACTGGAATTCTTCTTTGGGAATTTGATATGGCAAAGTCAAATATTGCCAGAAACCATGGAATTGTCGGAGAGTCCTTTAGGGACAAGGAGAGCTTGGATTGAAAAATAAAAAGGTTTAAATTTATGACTCAAATGAATGTAGGTGGGAAAAGGATTTAACGAGGCTAGGTGCAGACTCGAGTCTATGTCGGGATCCAGAAAGAGATTATGCTCCTAAATTCTAGAAAGTCAAATCATTAGACCATGACTAATTTTATTTTATTGAAGATTCCTACGTATCCTTGCGGAATCAGACCATTCGTAGTTCTGGATATGATTTCTTTTATTAATTTTTTTTTGTTGTGCCCTGACTTTTGCCTAGGCCGCCCTTTCGGGTTTTCAACTTAGTGGGCTTGGACATACCTTGAAGAAGGAGTTAAGGTTGATGAAAAGGTTGAAAAGTTTAAGGCTTTGATGAAGGTTTAATTGGTTTGGGAAATAAAGGGTCATGGATTTGGATTATAAGTTAAGGGTTTTGATGGATTGAAGAATTTGAATGAAGGGTAGAACTTGTGTGCAAGCCCCCCTAGCTTGACTATTATTTCTTTGCCTTTGGCTCTTTCTTTTTTGCATTTTTTTTTCTTTTGTCATGTGCGTTTTTGCTTTTTTCTTTTTTTTTGCACTTTGAATTTTTTCACTATTTTATTATGTCTGGCATTGATTTTTTTTTGTAGTGAGGCTTGCACACAAGTTTGGTTTAGGGTATTGGAAGGTTTGAAGGCTATTTGTGGAGTTTTAATTTTGAAAGGTTATTTGGCTAATAGGGATGATGGCTTAAAGGATGATGGAGGGAAGAGGGGAATAACTCTTAATCCAAAGTATGTCCATTCTTTTTCTCTTTTTTTTTATTATTTTTTTAGATCCTTTTTTTAGTTATTAATCAAAGTCATTAGGAATAATTTGATTTAAGTTTCATCATTGAATTAGAAGCATAAATAAAACGATGGAAGGGCCAATGAAAATAAAAAGAAAAATAAAATGAAATGAAAATGGAAAGGCTGTAATAGATGAAGTCCTATAGTGACATAAACTCGATGGGAAAGGACAGAAATGGCTCACGGTAAGGACTCTCTGACTCATCCTAGGAAACCAGTTTTAAAAGACTTAGCCTTTGAATTGTGGATGCACTGCGCAAAAGGGTTGCTGATGATGCTGATTTTCGTTGTAGCAAGTATTATAAGTCTATTGTCATCGATCATGTTTAGCAGTGCATTTGTAGGATCCAACACTATACGTCAGATGTTCATTTTTCTGTTGGAATTCGCAGTAGAAATTTAGGTTTCATCGTTTGGATTTGTTCATTCATGTGTAGGGTTCGAAGTAGACCCTATAGAAGTGATCGCACCTCTAATGTGAAGGCGGTAGACCCTATGGAAGTGATCGCGCCTCCATTGTGAAGGTGGTCAAAAGTAATCTTCATGACTGTAAATGAAGTCGGGGTGGTGATGTTGCAATTGATGAGCTTTAGAGTAGGCTCACATTTTGTTCCTCCATTAAGCGTTCCTAAGTTATAATCTCTCGACCAGTCATGAACAGAATCGAGTGGGCCTCGTAAATTTTAAGAAATAATGTTTTAAAAATGATGAATGGAGATGAGAAATGGAGATAGAAATGGGAGAATGGAAATGGAAATGAAAACGGGAAATGATTGGAGATGGGTATGATTTGGATTTAGTATGGGCTCGACCATGATGGAGACATGGGCCTAACTATATGCAAATGCAGAGACTATGCAAGCAGACTTGATTGGGTTTTGGTGATGATAGGAGAGACTAGACTTTGAACTTACGGGTGAGCAAGTAGGCTAGACTTTAAGCAAGACTGGACAATAAGGGAGACTAGACTCTTAGATTAAGGCAAGCAGGCTAGGCAACTAGACTTTGAACTTACGGGTGAGCAAGCAGGCTAGACAACTAGACTTTGAAACTTACATTAAACTAAGCAGGCTAGACTCGAAAATTGTCTATGTGGACTTATGGAATGCTAATTAAAACTTGAACTTACGGGTGAGCAAGCAGGCTAGACACAAAGGAAGGCTGGACAATAACAGAGACCAAACTCTTAACTTAAGGCAAGCAGGCTAGGCAACTAGACTTTGAAACTTACGGGTGAGCAAGCAGGCTAGGCAACTAGACTTCGAAACTTACATTAAACTAAGCAGGCTAGACTCAAAAATTGTCTATGTGGACTTATGGAATGCAAAACCTTGAACTTACGGGTGAGCAAGCAGGCTAGACACAAAAATTGCCTATGGACTTAGGGAATGCTAAACCTTGAACTTACAGGTGAGCAAGCAGGCTAGACTTTAAGGGATGAACTTTTATAGTCCTAAGACTGAATTTTTATAGTCCGAAGACTGACTAGGGGTTACATGGAGATGAAAACTAGACCTAGGATATGAATTGGGCCTAAATGGACCTAAGATTTGGATTGGACTAGACTTAGACTTAGATTGGAATTGACAGGGATTAGACTTGGACCGGACTTCACATAAAGATGCAGATGGACCTAGATTTGGAGAACTTGATTTATATGGGGCCTATGACCGACTCAATGCTAGAGAATGTATGGACTGAAACGCACATGGGCGTCAATGAATGCAAGATGGATTCTAATGCATATGGGCCTAGAATGAATGCAAATGAATTGGATTGAATTTGGATTGGATTGAATGAAAGTGTATGGACTGGGCTTAGAATTTTCGAAATTCATTTTTAAAAGGAACCCCTTGTTTTATCTTTCGTTAGGAAAAGATGATGGATTGATTTGAAAAATATCTTTTTTTTTTTTTGAAATGTCGTGTATGATGATGATTAGTAAATATTTTCGAAAAAGGTAGAATAGAAGAAGGTGTAGGATTGATTTCGAAAAGATGTAAGTTTTGAAATTGATGAATATGATAAGGTAAGATTGACACGAAAGATTTGTTGAACCGTAGGGAGGATATGGGAAGAGGTAGATATGCATGACAACTCTAGCTCTACAATGACCCTTTAGATGCATTTTTTTTATACGGACTTGACCTTGCATGAAAAGACTGAATTTTTTTTTTTAATATGATACGATGCAAACTTGTTATCTTAGACTCGAACAAAGGTCAAAAGACCAATAAGCATGGGACGAATAGGTTGCGTGCCACGCAACTGGTGCGCGCGGCGCACAACCTATGCGTCTGGCGCAGGTGCATTGCGCCAGGCGCAACTTAATGCGTTTGGCGCAATGCTGTGCGGCACGTGTATTGGTAAATTGACGACGGTTCGGGCGAGAACGACGATTTATTTTAGACGCGATTTGCAATAATTTCGGGCGTAAAGCATATTAGCAGGCAAAAATTGCAATCACACATAAATGTCAGGTAACATGGATGCAAAAGTTCTCAACCTAAAGTCCAGTTCTACATTCAACTATTGGTCAGGTTTAAGTTCAGTCTGAAAAGGGTCCATGACTAAGAGATTGATCCAACGCTTCGTACCTCTGCATAAAGAGGTGGCCACGTGTAAGACGCACTCTAGTCTCAAGTCAGGAACAAGAGAACAATGCCATGGTTGGGTTGGTTTGCTTATGACTAAACACTATCGCTCAGGAAGCTTTTTGGAAGGACAAAGCGCAAACCCCCCGGGGGTGACCTCACACATAGAACATGTGTTAATGAGGCAAGGTAGATTGTCCTTATGGTGGCTGAACAATAGCCATGCATATGCAAAACTGTATATTATTCTAAGGCATAAAAATAAGAATGAATCGGATTTTTTAAGTTTCACCCACTCATTTAAAAAAATTAATTTTTAAAATCCTCCCCAGTGGAGTCGCCAAATTGTAGGCGTGTTTTTATTTCGCCTACGCGGTGTGAGCGCGTATTAGATTTAACTACCCCACTGTTAAGGTTTTATTGAAAATTGTTTCGTATTGAAAGAAGTCGCCAACAATTCTTTTTAGGAAAAATCATAAACCTAATTGGATATGGGAAAACCGTAGGGACAAATTATCCAATGTAGATTTCCTCGACTTGACTCCATAGATGGTCAAAATGAACCAAAGATTGAGTTCGGGGGTGAGGGTACGAATATAGTCATAATGAACCACATTCGCCCAAAGTTGGCCTCTACTAAATATCGATTCATTACAGATTTTATGCCAAAGAATAATCAAATAACGTTTTAAACACCCTAAAAAAATTTAGTCTAAGTAGGTTCAGGAAACACATAAAAAGACTAATTTTTAGTGACAAGTTATTATGCAATCAAATTACAGGGAACCTAGCAGGTTGTCCAAATTAATCTGATTAATGTTAGAACAATTCTTTAGGTCTTTGATTAGCAAAAATAACATATGGGTGATAAAAGCATTGAAATAGGACAATCATATAATAGGCATAGAATGATCATACAGGCATATAATATACAGCGGCATGAATAATAGTAAAACAAAATAAAAGAAAGTATAGAAAAAGGGGTTAGAATATACAGTATAACGATTTTACATTAAAGATCTACATCAGGAAAGAAAATTGTTAGTAACTTCAATATAAAAATAATTTATTCAAGGATCCTCAGGATCATACCGTGGCTTGGGTCTGCGAGATTGACAACCTTCGGGACGAGCAATCGTGAAGCCTGAAAATCTGAATGTATGAAAGTATGTAGATTGAATGTATTTTGTGTTTGAAAGGTATGAATTTTGTAGGGAAGTTTTGTAGTTTGTAGAGATGTTCGTAAAGTATTCGTCGAGTTTGAAGTGTATTAATGTGAAAAATCCGTCCTTTTAAATCTGTTCGGAAATCAGGCCTATTTATAGGGAAAACAGTCACTGCGCCTCATGCGCCAGCTGCGCCTGGCACAGCTGATGTGGCAAGCGCATGACGCGACATGACCAGTAAACACTAGTGGAAAAAACCTTATATGTCACTTGGTAACAGATGCGGTTTTTGTAAAACCGCATCCGAAAATCAACATTAAAATTGGGAGGGAAAGTTGGCAGAACAATCTGATGCGGTCCTCTTGTGGACCGCATCAGATTATAAAAACCGCTGCTGTTTTTGAAAAATCTGATGCGGTTTGGTGGACCGCATCAGAAAAACGGTTATATTCTCCTCATGTGGCCCAGCTTAAATGTTATTGGGCCAAACTCTCGTCCAGCTCACTCATTCACCTTGTTCTCTCACGCGGCCCAGCTTAAATGTTATTGGGCCAAACTCTCATCACCTCTCCCACTCTAATGCTGCACAGCTCCACATTTTTCACGCCTCTCTCTCAACTCCCCATCTCTCTTCTCTCTCCTCCTCACCTAATCCACCCTAATCCGAGCGAGAAACTAGTCAAACCACCAAACTAGCAGAAAAGCTTTTGGTGCACAGATCTCAAATCCAGACTAGAATTCACACATCGTATAATTGTAGAGAGAGAAAATGGGAGCGATAACGAGACAAGAAGTGAGCAAGCAGTTCAAGCTTCGGCGCTATGCTTTTCAAGCTGCTGCACTTCAAGAGGTGCTTTCTTTCGTTAATCGCCATGAATTTGATGATCCTCACGAAGCTTTGGATCTTCTCCTCGACCTTCTTGATCAAGAGCCTCGTAAATTTCTCTTTAACTTTTTAGTATTTTGAACAATTTCAGAAAACAACAACTTCATTTCTGTAATTTTGATTTTTTTTTGGCAGTGAAATCATCGAATTTGGACAAGGAAATCTTGAATCGAGATCTTTCTACTATGCTTGATGTTGATGAAGTTTCCGCTTCCAATTCTCATTTGCGTATTATCGACGCTTTCGTTATTCCTAAACTTCGTTATGATCCAATTCGGAAGATTTTCTATGAGTAATTGTTTTTCCTTTTTTATCATTTTGTTTTGGTTTGAATTCTCATTTATGTTGTGATGTTAGATCTTGAGTGCGATGATCTAGTTAGTGAGCTGTTTAGGACATTTCTTGCTGTTGCAAGGTATGTTTCAACCGATTGATTACTAAAGAGACTATTTTTAGATTGACAACCATGAAATTATTTACAACTTATACCGTTGTTCACCTCAAATTCTCGTCTGGAGTTGTTCCTTATTTGACCGGAGAGCTACCGGTAATTGCGTAATCATGGCTTGTATTCGACGGATATTTTTACTTTGTTGCACTTCCTTTATTACCCGTGGTAGCCGTTGATACTTCTTGGACACTACTTGCCTTTGCATATATATGCTCATGTCTTGTGCTTTTATTAATTTTTCTTTATGGAATGTGTATCCACCCTTGCTCTTCTCTCTCTCGTCTCTCTTCCCCCTCTCGTTGGTACATTTCTCATACCTTTTCCACCACAATATTAGCTCAAGTATCATGTAAAAATGCTCCCAATTACTCCGTATAATGATTGTTACTCTTTTCTTCACAAACGTAATGACCAGTTGAAGCTCGTCTTAGAGCAGCTTAATCCGGTCGGTGAAATTTTTGCGTTACTGCATTCCGTTGTCTCCGAAGCATTCCCATCCGTTTTTGTGGAGTTCTTAAAGAGGTTAACCGATAGAGAAGTTGAGGTTCTGATGTCCGCCCTTGACTATGTAAAAAGATGTCTTCTTTCAAATCCCGCAAGACCTAATGTTGCACAAATATTTGGTAAAACCTGCCTCTACTTATGAAATGTTTACCATTTTAAAGAAGATTCTGTTGATTTACACTTTAATATTTTGTAGCTGCCCTATGTGATCGGCTCTTGGACTATGATGAGAATGTGCGGAAGCAACTTTTTGTTGTGGTGTGCGATGTTGCTTGTTATGATCTTAACTCTATTCCTGTCGAAAATGCCAAACTAGTTGCAGAGCGTCTTCGTGACAAATCAGTAATTAATTCTATCTCTTTGCATATCCTTAGTGATGATGTTGACTTGTTTTCTTATTGTTTTAGCTTTGGTTGTGCAGTTACTTGTGAAGAAATATACACTTGATAGACTTGCTGAGATTTACAGGCTTTATTGCTTAAGGTGCAAAGAAGGTTGTACTAATGAATATGAGGTGTTTCTATGACAAAGACTTCCGGTAAGAAGTAGGCTTTGAAATTTATGGTGTTGTGTCATTAAAGCATGTATGATTTTCACTGCTAAAGAATATCAGTTGATAATTCACAGTGTTATTAAAGCACTCGTCTTCAATATTCAATACTATTCCTTTAATTTTTGGGATACCATGTTAATCTTTTGCATCATTTGTAGAATGTCTTATAATTTTGATGCAGGTTATATCTTATGTCTATACATCTTGGACAAAACTTTCCATCTTAATATGCTGAAATTATGTATGTTCATCCGTCTCTTTTTTTTACTTGATCAGGTAGCTCAAGAGGCTTTTCCAAGTGCCTTAAACATGGTACGGTCTTGATAATCCTTTCAAGTCTCTAGAGAGGTGTGTGATCATGTCACTAGATTATTTGCAGGCATTTGAGGAAGCCATAGCGGAGCTGGATACATTGGGTGAAGAATCTTACAAGGACAGCACTCTGATCATGCAACTTCTTAGGGACAACCTCACTCTCTGGACATCAGACCAGGTTTGTACAACTATGCTAAAGTCCTCAGTCACATGCAATCTAGAAAATTCATAGCTTAATTGGTATTATTTATAGTTATTAATATATCAATTAGCAATTGTTTTTGTCTGCTAATAATTTGTGACCATTATATATAAGTAAGCATTTTTAACTAATCTCATATTATATATGTGCAGGATCAGTTGGACGAATCATATGTGGCTATTAGAGTGAAGATATATGGCGTTCTTTCAGCAAGAAAAAAAACAAGAGGAAGATTGAGGGCAGAATTGTTGTTGTTTCTTCTTCTGTTCCTGCTAATAGGTAACTTGTCATCTTTATTTTTTTCTGTTAATTTCTTAATTTTTTGTTGAACTGGACATTGTGTTTGGAAATTTTTGTGGGTTTTAATGGTAGTGAATGTATGAACCTAATTGTTGGTTGGAGTAGTTGTTTTGCCAAGTTAATAGCACTTAGGGAAGAAATTTGGGTGCTGATTTGAGTTTATTTATGTGCCTTTTTGCTTAATTGATGTGATATGATTTAGTGTTATCTAATTTTGGGTGGGATTTTTTTGGGTTTGATTGTCTTTTTATACTTTTTAGTAATTTTATGTAAGATTTCTTTTTTGCTTGTTTTCTTGTAGTAACTTAAATTGAATGTTACTGTATGAGTTGTGTAAAAATGCTATATGAAGTGTCTAATCCGAGATTATTTATGCTCAATTTCAATTGGGAGAAGCTTGATTCAGCTGATAAACTATTGTAATGCTAGTTAGATTGATAGAATCAACTTAAGTGGGAGCTACTTTTATGGTAAGTTCATATTCAGACAATTGGGGCAATCAAAAGTCAATAGTGAAATATTTGTTTCAATCTGTGGAGGAATTGTATACCTCATATGTAATCATAACCTTTCAAGATATATGCACACATTTAGTAAATTATTAAATTCATATCAGGAAGAATAAAGATAATTTACTTTAGGAAGCTTCTCAAAGATATGTGTGTGTCAAATTGACCGACTGTTTTAACTTCTGTTTCTCCTTGCAGATACTATGACATCTGCTCCCATATCGATTTTCCATCCGCAAGATTATAACTGCATGTATTGCAAGCTTGAAGAAGCCTATGATAGCGAGTGACTGTTAAATCTAATAGGAGGAGCCATTAAAGTATAAAATTATAATGTCATAGTTGTGTATGTTAAAATTTTTATGTATTTAATTATTTATGCTTCAATTGGGCATAATATGCTTAATAAAATGAGTTTTTATATATATTATTGATTTTGTATTGAATAATAATGAAAAAATGCAAAAAAAAAAAAAAAAAAATTGGTTTTTGGGCGGTGGTTATCTGATCCGATTTTTAGTGAAAACCGGATCAGTTAACCTAGTTAACTGAAAACTGGATCAAATAATCTAGTTAACTAATCCGGTTTTCACTAAAAGCCGGATCAGTAAATAATTTATTGATCCGGTTTTGGACCGGATCAGTAAATATTTTGGATCTGCTGCGAGCCCATCTGATGCGGACCAAAACCGGGTCAGTAAGCCCGATTTTGACCGCATCGGATGGGCTTTTTTCCACTAGAGAAAAAGCGTACACGTGGTACGCGCTTTTGAAAAAAGATATGAAAGAAAATCCGCGTCTCAAGCAGAGAGCCGCGCTTGACGCAGGACTCTGAATGAGTCAGAAATCCACGTGTCAAGTGCAGATTAGTGCACCTGACACAAGTGGACGGAGCTGCGCCTGACGCACAGACGTGCGCTAGGCACAAGGCCCTGCGCCAGTCGCAGGTTGGTGCGCTAGGCGCACCAGCCTGGCTCCTGCCGTGCCTTTGCCAGCTTTATTTAAAACGCGTTTTAAAAGATTTCTTTTATCCTTTAATTACAGATATCTGATTTTACGGGATAAAATCTGATTTTAACTTATAAAAAAACTGATTTTACGGGATAAAGTCTACAGAGGTCAACCACATAAAAGTAAACCATTAAATGGACAACAAAGGATCAAAAGGTGATGGAGCTCACATCAACTAAGTCAGCAATCAACATCAATGATTGAAATTGCACAAATCCCAAACATAACCAACCCAATAAACTCTACTCATGAAAATAGGATGCAAACAATGATTGGGCTACTCCCAATCCTAGTTAATGAACTACTCACTACCCATTATACTACTAGACATCCTAAACATGGAAAAACTAGCAATAGATCACCAATCTAAAAATAGAAAAAACCAAAAATCAATACTTTAAAGTAAAAACAAAACAAAACAAAATCTAGTGAACAAGCAAGAAGAAACTAGGGACAGGGCGGTGCAGGGTAGGCAGGCCCAGGCTTGTACCCCGGGCGTGCGCCTTAAATTCCAAGAGCAGGCAGTAAGTTTGGCCACTGATGAGCCCGGGCGGGATTTCTAGAGCTCGGGCGAGCTACTTTGCTCTGGCGGTCCTTGAGCTTCCCGGGCAAGCTTCTTCCTCCTTGCTTCCCCTTTTTTTGCTCCCCTCTAAGCTTGTAGGAGCTTGACTTCCTACACATCAAAGATCAAATAGAAGAGTAGGGGAGGGAGATGCAAAATACATGTACACATGTGCTAAGAGAGAGTTAGATAGAAAAAGAGGTGAAATTAAGGAAAAAGGAAACTAAAATGCAAAATAAATCAAGTAAAATAGCCTAAAAACTACCCTAAGAGTGAGATAAATCTCACTCATCATTGATCCTAGTAGGTCGGTAAAATTCTTGTAGGAAAGCGTAATACTACGTGCTTGGAAGTACCATCCAGTTTCCCACAAGATACATATCCATAGACACATATATAACAATCTACAAGAATTTTAGACTTTGAATGATTGCTTCCTTGAAAGAGATGACTACGAATTTTCAGAAATTGGAAAAAGTTTGAAGGGATAGGATATCGCCGTTGGCAAAAGAAGATGCATTTTCAGTTGACCACATTGAATGTGGTTTATGTTCTAAGCACCCCGATGCCACCATTGCCTGAAGAGGGGAAAACTGAAACCCCGGTGGAGGCCCGTGCAAGAACAAAGTGGGAGAATGATGACTACATTTGTCGGGGGTATAGCTTGAACGCGATGTCGGAACTTTGGAGAGCGCCAAGGAACTTTGGGATGCTCTTGAAGCAAAATACATCGCGCCATCAAGTAAGAAATTTTTAGTTAGCAATTTTAATTCTTTCTAAATGGTTGATGGTCGTTCCCTTATGGAACAATTTCATGAGGTTCAACATATGTTGAACCAAATTAGACAACAAGGACTGGTGATGGATTAATCGTTTTCGATTGCATCCATCATTGACAAATTACCCCCATCTTGGAAAGACACTAGGAACTCTTTGAAACATAAGAAGGAGTCCATGTCCTTGGTAGATTTGGGTGCACAACTCCGCATTGAGGAGGGCATCCGGTCTCAAGATGTCTCTTAGGACCCAAAAAGTGGTCCAGTTTCTTCTATCAACATGATGGAAGAAGGGCAATCAAGTGGGACTAAAAAGTCCAAGAAACACCCAAGGAAGTCCAATAAAAATCACCCCGGGAATGATAATAAAAATGACAAGGCTATGTCTTGTTGGGGGTGTGGTGGTTCTCACTTGAAGAGGAATTGTCCCTCTTTGGCAAAGAAGAACAAGGATCAACCTAAGGTTGATCCCCATCAAGCACTAGTAGAAAAATAATAATTTGCGTCTCCTTATCTGCGTCGAACATAAGACCGACTGCCGCAAATGTTCAGGAACAAACGATTTGCATCGGATGATAGCAAAGGTCCGACGCAAATAACCACAGCAAATGAGTAAAAAGAAGATTTGCGTCGGATGTTCAGTAGCACGCCACGCAGATGATTAAAACTATTTGCGTCGGACTGGCCCATGGTGCGACGCAGAATTTTGAGGTGGTAAATTCGCGAGCCAAAATATAGGAGCCTTGAAGAAGCGCGTCGGATGGGCTTGAGGAGCCGACGCATATCACTAAGCCCATCCTGCTTTTCCCGTTTTATATTTATTGGACTTCGCTCTCAAACGTAATCTCTTATTCTCTCATTCTCTCATCAGCCGTCAACTCCTCTCTCTCTCTCCAACTCCTCTCTACCATGGACGACGAATCCTGCAACTACAACGTCGTTTTATCGGTGGCGCACTCACTTCTCCACGTCAACTCCTAAGAAGGCGTGTCTCCCCGACGAATAACCACTTTCAGTCTCCCCATTTCGTCCTTCACTCTCACTCTCCGACGTTCAGGCTTTATGTTCAGTCTCCGTTCGTTTCGTCTCCACTGGTGCACCACTCCAGTTCTAACACAAGGTATTCTCCTCTTTTTTCTTTAATTTCTCTAAATTTTTTAGGGTTTTTGCTTGATAATAGTTGTAGTAGAAATTAGATGCTTGATTTTATTTAATTTTTAGGATTTTGAAGTGTAATCTTTATTTTTCTGAAATATTATGGAATTATTCGACTTTGTCCTGATTTTCCTTCCTTTTTCTTCTCTCGTGTTTTGCAGGAGATTCAAGGGTTTCATTTTAATTTGGATTATGATGAACATACAATCAGATCTAAGTTCTAGTGTTCTACCTAAATCGTCCACTAATGAAGAAAACCCACCGAAATTCGCGAAATTCTTTTTGTTTAGATCTTGAGTTCAATTTTAATTTTATTAATTTTAGAGGTACGATGTTAGTGACATATTGTAATTTGTGGCCTAATTTTGTTGTGTAAGTTTAAAGAAACATGAATAATATTTTATTTTTTTCCTTCATTGTAATGCCATTTAAATGTCATATTTACACTGTTATTTCAAACTACCAAACTGATGGGTTGAGCGTATTTATAATTATTTTTGATTAAAAAGCCACCATTTGCGTCGCATGTGGTGTTAACATCTGACGCATAAGATAGCATTTGCGTCGCATGTGAACGTGGTCCGACGCAAATGATGCCTAGTTACACTGCTAGTAGCAAGAACTGGGCATACCAAAAGCAGGTATGATTTGCGTCGTTTCCTCCCGATGTGCGACGCAAATGGTTCTTCAATTGCGTCGAATCTCCATCCGACGCAGATCGTGTTTGCTCAATTTGTGTCGAGACTTGTCACGTTGCACCTTCATCCGACGCAAATGATGCTTTCGCATTAGCACTACAAGAAAAATCGTCTTTAGAGGCAATGTAGATTTGCTTCTGAAAACAAAGATGTAGCCCCTAATTACTTTTTGAAGCAAATTAGTGGTTGCCTCTAATAAGTCTGTCGCTACTTAAAGGTTGCCTCTAAACGCGCCTTTTTGAGGCAACATAACTTGTTGCTTCTAAAATGCTATATATTTAGAGGCAACCATATATTTTTGCCTCAAAATACAATAGAGGCAATATAAAAAACTGTTACAAAAAACCACATATATTTAGAGGCAACCATATGATGTTGCCCCAAAATATAATTAGAGGCAATGTAACACGTTGCTTTAAAAACCACATATATTTAGGGATAATCATATGATTTTGCTTCAAAATATAATTAGAGACAATATATACTACCACAACGCAAAATAATTTGTTGTGGAGAATTACAATTCCATGTTCTATTATGTCAATACAAAATTATTTTGTGAAGTATAACAACGTCGAGATTTTGCTTTATTTATTCAAAAGAAAATTGCTAAATATATGCTGAATAACAGTTAACGTTATACAACTTGTGGTGACAAATCCATTGTACACAAAATCTATATATCTATATATATATATCTAAAACCCAAGGTAAAAACATGCCAAACTGCCACATGTACTCTCCCTTCGCCACACAATTAAATGAGAAATATTAAACAATAAAAATGGGTGTTATAAGACTCGAACCCATGACCTCTCATTTGAGATACAAATGCACTAACCAACTACTCTATTATCACATATTGGTCTTTATTGGAAAAAGAATATATTTAAAGACAAGATAATTTTCTATTTTAAAGACAATTAAATACAAATGTATATATTAATACTCATTAAGATATTGTTAATAATAGCGTGTCCTACCTTTCAGCAATCTTATATTAAAACAAAAGCTCTTCAATTTTTTATAACCACCGTAATTAACACTACTACACAATTTCATTACATCGGTTGTATTCTTACACATTAACCTACTTCTATAAAAAAAAGATTGTATTATATTTTTAATAAGTAATTATATATTTATGTATATATACTCTCTTGAAACCGAGGTTATATTGATGAATAATTCATACTATAATTTACTATGTAGAAAATTTAATAGGAACTGGAAGATCACTTCCTAAGCACAATCTAATGCCTAACTCTTTTTTCCCACTTTTCTCAAGTGTTTGGTTCAATACTTCAAATTTACATTAATAAATTATTAGGGACATCGCCCGAGCCAACAACTAGTATATATCTAAAACCCAAAGCAAAAACATGTCATGTTGCCACATGTACTCTCCCCTTCCCCACACAATCAAATGAGACATTAAACAATAAAAATGTATGTTTCAAGACTCGAACCTATGACCTCTCATTTGATATACTAATGCACTAACCAACTACTCTACAATCACATGTTAGTCTTTGTGGGGAAAAAATCATTTAAAGACAAGATAATATTTCAATTTTTAAAACAATTAAAATACAAATGTATATATTAATACTCCTTAAGCTAATGCTAATAATAGCGTCTTCTACCTCTAAGTACTCTTATATTAAAAAAAAACTCTTCAAATTTTTTTAATCTCCGTAGTTGACACTACTACACCATTGAATTACATCGGTTATATTCTTACACATTAACCTGAATTTCAAAAACAAGATTGTAATATATTCTTTGCAAGTAATTATATGTACTCTCTTGAAGTCGAGGGTTATATTAATGAATAATTCATATTATAATTTACTATGTAGAAAATTTAAAAGGAACTGGAAGATTATTTCCTGAGCGCAATCAAAAACTACAACTCTTTTTTCCATTTCTCTCAAAGTTTTTTATTTCAGACTTCAAATGCACATTGGTAAATAATCCGGGACGTATCGCCCGGAACAAGATCTAGTTCTTATACATATCACAATACAATGCGTAAATGTGTACGCCAAACAAATTTCAAAGTTCTAAACTCTTTAATCTAATCTAAAGGGTCCTCACAACCAACCATCTCAACTAGTTATATTACCACCATCGATCTGCAGAAGTCCCAACTATACCTTTGCAATCTCAATCTGTATAACAAAAAGATATATACATCACCCACAAATCCCCAAGAGCATACACCATATGATTTCTGTGTATGGCACTAAACTTCATAGAAGACAAATACTTTTGCTTTGCGTAAACGCCGGATAAATAAAAATCCTCTACTGGTGATGTTTGCAGCGGCTGACAAGGTTCACATTCTGGAACTGTCTTATATACAAATCTACTAAAAAATCAAGGTTTAGTACTATCTCTGCATTGTTTGATGAGACGTAACTACGAATTTCTCCATCAACTTTCACAAATATCTCACCTGGAGTTTTGACAACATGATATTTGAGGATCTTGATCGTGCTCCCATCTGTGCCAAACCATTTGGTGAAAAATTTAGCAAGTTCCTTCATTGTTGCCTCTATCAGCATCACTGCGAGAAATCCATCTCTCTGCAGGTGCAAAAACCAATTCCGGCATGGATAGATTTGGATAATTGGATCATAATAAACCTGAATACAATCAAAACAATTGCACACACATTATTTGATGCTCAATGAATAAAACAACAATGGATAAGACAGCCTATCAACTCAAACAATTGGTACTTACGAGCTCTCTTGCCTGGTTAAAATTGGAGTTTTCAAAGACATACAATTACCCATCAATTACACAACTAGAAGACCTTATCCACTTATAAAAATTTTCCTCTTTCCAAGAACACATATCCTTCTATACATTGGAGAAAAAGCGACAGGCATACTTCACAAAAGAAAGAAAATTTTCACCATAAAACATTTACCAATCTCATAGAGGAATTTTTATAGATAAACATTGTGGAACCACTTTTATCTTAATGTAAGTTATGATGCTTTTGGTATAATTTTATCAAGTAGATGTAACTTTTAGGCCCAAAAGGAAAAGTAAGAGTTGAAAGAAGGCAAGCATTAGAATGAAGCTGTGAAGGGAAAAGAATATATGAAAAAATTTCAGTGCTATGAACAAGAAAACTGGATTTATTTTAGTGCTATGAACAAGAAAACTGGATTTGATACCAAAATCAAGCACAACCTGCTGAAGATTAGATGGTTATACGTATTACTCAATTTCCATTCAAACCTGCCACAAGCAATACTTTACTGTGAAATGGTCATTCCCCGTAAAAAAGGAAATTATCTTGGAGCCCCAATTCACATATAATGGGTGAGTACTTGAGATTTTCTAGTACAAATATTGTCTTTAGGAAAAGCTTTTAGGAGACAAAAACATATAATAAGAAGCTCGATTAAAAAGTCCCAATGGGGGAGACATAGAAAGATTGCCAATAATTCCATGATTCTATCATTCTCACTCGCAACACACAGAAGAATAGGGAAGTAGCAATGATAGGCCGTTCTAAAAGAGCTTAAATGCTCTAAAAAAGCTAAGGAAAATTTACAAATACAAGGCACAAAGCCACAAACAGTCATTAGCTAGTGCTTTTACACATCTTTACTTGCTAAAAGTCCCAAAAAAGAAAACCAACAAACTCATACAAAGAAATCAATTCATAACACTTAAACTACATACAGATGTGGTGCAAAAAAGAAAAAGAAAATCAACAAGACACTTGATGATGAGCAACAAATGGGAGACTGACTTATCTTAGTTGTACATAAATCTTTCAAGTTGCTTCAATACAAGGTAACTCAATGGCCTCCAATAGTCCACTTTTTTGGTTTAAAATCCACTTTGTGCTTGCTGTGGCACATGGAAGGGAAATCAAGTATGGGGCAGCTGCAAAAGAGCTTGTTACTGCTCTAAGAAACATCAGGCAATACCTTGATCTGTTTAAAACTGCAACCTAATCTCTAGTGAAATTGCGTGAATTCATATTCTATCAATCTATCATTAAATCTGAATAAACCACAAAAGTTCAATGAAATCATATTTAATTTAAAAACTATCATAAAACGCTCATCCGATTAACATAAATCTGAGATTGGGCGAAAAGAAATTGTCAAATACTTTTTCCAAGCAAAAAAAAAAACATAATCAAGCTAGTATTTTCATTCGGTCAGATCAATTGTTAGAGAACTAATGAAAGCATAAACCACAATTGAATTATACTCATAGATAATATCATAAATTGAATGTCGAAAAATACAGAACTCGATAGAGAAAGGATACACACCTCGTATATAAACTGATGCTTTGAGCGAAGAAAGGTACGAAGATGAATCGCAATTGCAAAGGGCTGTCAGTTTTAGATGAGAAAAAACAGATGTTACGGTGGTTGAGTTTTCTGATTGAATTCCGCCGGTCAGTGCAGAAGAGTAGGAGATGAGAGAGAAATTGAGGGAGTCGAGGGTTCTTGTGTAATGTATTTGTGTGTTAAGTGTTTTAAATTTTTTTGTTTTTATTTTTAGGAGTACTTCTTATTTTATTTTTTTAGGTTTTACTTAAGGCTGCAATTAGTAAAGTGGAGTTGTGTTTAGTACTCTTTTTTATTAAAACAAAAAACTAAAACTTATTTTTTCACCAAAAAATCGCATATTTAAGATATCCGAAATAGAAATTAGCTAATTATTTTATTTAAATAAGTTTGATGTCAAATAAGTTCCAATATACTACTATTCAGATATTTTTTATTCATATTGTACAAGTTTCATTCGAGCCCTACAAGTTTACTATTTTGCAATCAGGATTGCTCAAGTCCAATTAGTTCTTACAAATTTCAATCAAATTAGATCCAATCATATAAATTTAGGTGTTATAATGTGAACATAACGCAATCACTCTTAGTTCAAATTAAACTAATGTTTGATTACTCGGTTGAATACGATGTGATGAAAAACTCCATACATCATTTAGCTTAAACAATTGGAAAAGCTAAACAAAACCGACATTTGAAAAAAAAAACACGAGCCTTTTTGGCGTAACTTGTTTTGCATTTTTTTTTTATTATAGTTAATATTTGTTTTGCATTTTTTTTATTATAGTAAATATTTGTTTTGCATCATTTTAATTTTCGTATAGTTTAAATAAAAGATTAAGCGAAAATTTTCCATTGAGATTATAAACCCAAACCCTTGTTTCGTCTCTCTCTCCCCCTGTCTCCTCATGATTCTTTCTTTCCTGCGCTGCCAACTCGTTGGCCATTTTCTGCTCCCCGAAACCACTCGGCGTTTCCATTCCTTCTACCCCTCCTCTGTTGCATTGATGTTGTGTTGTTACTCGTGTTATGCCCTATTGTGTTGTTGTTCTGCATCGTTGCTTTACCAGTACAGTTAATTTTAGTTGCAATTTATTTTATGTTATACCTGATCAATTATTCATTCCATCCATAGCAGTTGAGCACGGATGGACAATTGTTTTTCAATTTAATTCGGTTAATTTTAGTCCCCAATTAAAATCACACCATTTTTTGACAGAAATCACGTCGTTCAATTATGCTTCTCGGTTAATTGTACTACTTGGCGAGCATCGCGTCCGTTCGTTTGGTTTCATTTCTTCCTATAAACACATGTCGGTTATACTTTCTGAGATATGTGCATGATTGTCACATAGGTAAGTGTACTTTTGTTGATATTGTACTTGATTGATATTTCAAATCACAATGATTCGGATAAAGTTTAAGATATGTTTAGTTCTAATTCATATAGTAATAAGTCTATAAGTAATGCTATAAGAATAGTAGCTTAATATAAGAGGTTTAGCTTCATAGTACGAGTTCATAAGACTTTATATATACAGGTTTATTATGTGATTAAATAAGATCAATTATGGACTCGATACCTAGTCCACGAACCGTTTCTACTAGGTACCCACCTGGTACCGGGTCCAAAATCACTATCCAAAACTGGAACTAGATCTAGTCGAACCTTGATTACAAGACCCAGAACCGGGCCCAGTGCAACCGGATCCGGGTCCATACCCGATGGGTCTGGATACTAAAATTTCTGCTCACCCCTACTTATCTAAACAATATAACTTGTATGACTATTTATCGATTAGCATTTTGCTGATTATTTTATATTGATAGATTCAAGATTAATGTTCAATTATATATTTATATGATTAGTTTTTATCTGTTTTACGATATGAATCGTTATTTTTCTCCAATTTGTTCACCGAAATGAGATAATTAACACGAGCAAAAATCGTTTAAGTAAATGATATAAATTATGAAAATCTTAATTACCACTATAAATAATTATGATTATTTGGAAATGAGATTTGGGGTTTGAGGTTTAGGGATTTGAAGAATAGAGTTTAGCCATTAAGGATGAAAATTTAGAGGGAACTTTCCCTCCAAAATTGTGAATGTATATACCAACCGAAAAAAAAGCGGGATAAATACCCTTCAAAACAAAACTTTGGTGAAGATATCATTCTTATTGGATTTTACTCCCGTCTCATAAAATAAAAATAATCAATTTGTGCCTCTTATTTGGCTGCCTCAAATCTCAATCATTTACTTCACCTTCTATCTCCTTCTCTGTTCTCTTTCCTTCTCCAAAGTTTACAATTTCTATCTCCTCTTTCATCCCCCCAAACCGCTAATCATAAGTCCTAATAATTTTCACTTTTGGTCTCCGTTTCTCAACATGTGTTAGTCTTTAGAGAACCTTCAAGAATGTTTTGGAGAATAATATTATGAATGTGTGAATGGAGCTTTTTAGTGGCTATAAGCGTACACTCGCATCACAGTATGATGAGAATTCAATAGTAATTGTTTCTTTTGATGTGCTTGCTGATGAAATACAATTGGCAGATTGCAGAAAGCCAGGTTTTAAAAAGAGTCCAGGAATAAGTGTTCTAGTATATGGACATTAACATGTTGTAGTATTGCTAGTTATTTAATTTGATGAGTTTGGGACTTTGGGTGATATTAGAGTATAATGAATCGTGAGAGGGCAATAACAGTGATATTTTTAAGAAAAAAATCGCAGCGAAATAGAAAAAAGAAGAGAATATCATAATATTGCAATCAAAGTCCTTAAAGAACAATCAGGATGATTACGAAGCAAGAAAAAGGTCACGATTTATGAGAATTTGATAATAATCGAGTTCCACAGTTGAAAATTTGGATAAATTTATGAGTCATGGATGTGGAAATGTAATGTAGCATCAAAGCTTGTTGATGACATAAACAACATGGTCTAAAGGTGGGATCCCAGCTTGCAACAATGTAGAAAAAAAAAGAGGAAGATGAGGTTAATGATATGATTTATAATAGAAAAACGCAGACAATGTCAAATAAAAAAGAAAAAGAAACGAAGTTGGGAGTGAGCAGGTTTCGGCGGAAATTTGTAGCAGTTACTTTGAGAGACATAGGTTGGTTGAGACTTGAGATGGATTGACCAAGTCATCCTGCTCTTTTGGTTATGAGTCAAATGGCCTAACAAAAGAAGATGATAGGTAAAGATGGGATTATTTTGAGATTAATCGAAGGTGGGACCGATTTAAAAATACCACTGAAAGGTGGTATTATTTAATTAAAAAATTTCACTATAGCATAGCAGCGATATAGCATGTGGCCTGAAATTCACTATCGTGATGAGCCGTGACAAACTTTTTTCTTGGTCGTATCAAAAAACCCGATACCAGTTTATATTAATATATTCGTATATTTCAATGACTTGTAGATTATCGTAAAACATAACTTCATGTACTTCCTACTAAACATAAGTTAAACCACGTTCATATTCAAATTCTAATTCGATAATGATTGATATATAGTTGTTTGATTGGCGGCAATTGGCATCATGTTAAATGTTCAAGCTAGATTCAACTTAGTCAAATCATATAAATAATTAAGCAACATATGATTAAGGTTTACTAATCATGTGGCTGATAAGCACTTAGTATACCATCATTTAATATAATCAGTTTATTTAACGTAGTCACAACTTTTATATGGCAATGTAAATTTCGGTATTGATTGAAAAAGCTATAGAGGCTACCTAACCTTCACTAATGCAAAAATAAACAATTTAGGGGCAATCTAATTCAGTATTGCTTAAATAATCTTACAGAGACAACCATAATATCACTAATGCTAACAATGGATTTTAGGGGCAACATTAATTTCACTAGTGCTAAAAAGAACTTTTAAAGGCAATCATAATTTTACTAATGCTAAAAAAATGTTTTAGGAGCAACCTTGATTTCATAATGCTAAAAACAAGTTTTAGAGGCAACCATTATTTCTTTAATGCTAAAAAGTACTTTTAGGGGCAACCTAAATTTCACTGATGTTAAAAGAACAGTTATAAAAGCAACCACCATTTCATTAATGCTAAAAACTATTTTTAGGGGCAACCTAAATTTAACTGATGTTAAAAGAAAAGTTTTAGAGGCAACCA
This sequence comes from Beta corolliflora, assembly GCA_947648045.1. Taxonomy (NCBI): domain Eukaryota; kingdom Viridiplantae; phylum Streptophyta; class Magnoliopsida; order Caryophyllales; family Amaranthaceae; genus Beta; species Beta corolliflora. The sequence goes on along the minus strand of CANSZD010000641.1, from coordinate 28,307 downwards.
TTATTTCATTGATGCTAAAAAGTACTTTTAGGGGCAACCTAAATTTCACTGATGCTAAAAACAACTTTTAGAGGCAATCATAATTAACTAATGCTAAAAAGCACTTTTAGAGGTTATAAAAAATTGGTTGCCTCAAGGTGTTGCCTCTATATGTAAAAATTCTTGTAGTGTCGACACAAATCGTCAATTCTCTACTAGTGAAGGTCAGTTTGCACATGGTCTTTCTTTAAATGAAGAAATGAATTTTATTGCAATGATTTCTGAAATCAATGTGGTGCAGGATGATGATTCTTGGTGGGTGGACTCCGGGGCATCAAGACATGTATGTAAAGATCGTCATTTCTTCAAAACTTATCAAGCTTTGGATGATGGGCCGGTCTTGTACATGGGAAATGACTCTACGGTAAAGGAAAAAGGAATAGGCCAAGTGGAGTTGCTCCTCACTTCCGGGAATACTTACTTTGAGAGAAGTGGTGCATGTACCCGAAGTTAGGAAAAACTTGATGTCCGGAGGTTTACAAAATAAGTACGGCTTCAAAATGGTGTTTGAGGCCGATAAGTTTATTTTAAGAGGGAGTGTATTTGTAGGACAATGATACTTTTGTAATAATATATATGTTTAAACTTTCTATTGATAATAAAAGTGGTATGAATTATATTTACATGGTGGATGTTTCTTCTCTATGGCACAATCGTTTATGTCATGTTAATTATCGTAGATTATATGATATGTCTAAAGATGGTTTAATTCCTAAAGTTGTTATGAATGTAGAGAAGTGTAGAACATGCATGTTAAATAAAATTACAAAAAAAAACCTTTTCCTAGTGTTGAAAGGCAATCAAACAAGCTTGAATTGGTGCATAGTGATTTGTGTGACTTTCATAGCACACCATCTTTGGGAAATAAGAAGTATTTAATGACCTTCATTGATGATTTTTCTCGATATTGTTATGTGTACTTGTTGTTTTCTAAACATGAGGCACTTGATAAGTTTAAGATTTATAAAACCGAAGTTGAATTACAATGTAATTTGTTGCTTAAGTGATTTCGGACTGATAAGGGTGGGGAATATTATGATCCAACATATTTTTCATCAATTAGAGTCATTCATGAAACAACCGCTCCGTACTCACCACAAAAAAATAGGATTGCGGAACGGAAATATAGGACCTTAAAAGAAATGGTTAATTCCATGTTCTCTAACTCGGGTTTGAGTAACGGGTTTTGGGGTGAAGCCATCTTAACGACTTGCTATATCTTGAATAGGATTCCAAATAAAAGGAACAAGGTTACCCCATATGAACTTTGGTTTGGTAGGAGGCCTAATCTCAATTACCTTCGGGTTTGGGGTTGTAGGGCAATGGTAAGATTACCGGAACCTAAAAGGAATGCCTTGGGTGAGAAAGGAATTGATTGCATAGTCATAGGTTATGCGGAGCATATAGAGGTGATCATGGGCCGGGCCAGGCCTAAAAAAATTTGCCCATTGGTCGGGTCGGGCCGCCCCCAAATCTGGGCCAAAAATTTGTGCCCAAAGCCCGTTATTTCGGGCCGGGCCGAGCGGGCTTTTAGGGCCAAAATCGGGCCGGGCCAAAAATTAGACTGAAAAGTCTTTTTTGGCTTGCCCAATGCCCACCCCAAAAAAAACTGGGCCCGGCCCGGCCCAGCCTGACCGCGGGCCAAAAAAAACTGCCCAAACCCGGCCAAAAATCGGGCCGAGCTGGAGTTGATCAGCTCTAGGAGCATAGTAAATCCTATAAGTTTTATGTCTTATTGCATAATGATTTTGTCTTAATACACTTGGTGATTGAGTCAAGGGATGCAATCTTTAATGAGAATGGTTTTTCATCAATTCCTAGACCAAGGGACTTACCAAGCACAAGTTCAACCGTTGATATTGATCTTCCTAGTACTTCAAATCCTATTACTTCAAATGAAGTAGTTGATGCTAGTGAAGATCATGAAGCTCCTTCTATTCCTAAAATTAGGAGAAGTAAGAGAGCAAGGAAAGAGAAGGACTTTGGCCCGGATTTCCAACTTTATTTAGTGGAAGAGTCAAGGGAATCTCTTTGTTCTCAACCACTTTATTGTTTTAGTGTTGAGGAGGATCCTAGAACGTTTGGTGAGGCTATAAAGTCTCATGATTCGGCTTTTTGGAAAGAGGTCGTGAATGATGAATTGGACTCAATAATGGGAAATAATACACGGGTCTTGGCTAATTTACTGCCCGGTTGCACACCACTCGGTTGTAAGTGGATTTTCATAAGGAAAATGAGAATCGACGGAACCATTGAAAAGTATAAGGCAAGACTTGTAGTCCAAGACTTTAAACAAACTTACGGTGTCGATTACTTTGATACATATGCTCCGGTGGCAAAAATTACCACCATTAGGTTGTTAGTGGCCTTAGCGGCTATTCATAATCTAGTAATTCACCAAATGGATGTCGAAACAGCATTCCTTAATGGTGAATTGGAGGAGGAAGTGTATATGAAACAACCGGAGGGTTTTGTTATTTAAGGACAAGAAAAGAAGGTGTGTAAGCTTATTAAATCTTTGTATAGACTTAAACAGGCACCAAAACAATGGCATCAAAAGTTTGATGATGTTGTCTTGGCTAACGGTTATAAAATAAATCAATCCGATAAGTGTGTATATAGCAAATTTGATAATAATGGTAAAGGAGTTATGATTTGTCTATATGTGGATGACATGCTTATCTTTGGGACTGATTTGGAGCAAGTCATTAAGACTAAGGAATTTCTCTCTTCATGTTTCTCCATGAAAGATATGGGAGAAACGAATGTTATTCTTGGTATTAGAATATAGAGAGAGAATGGCTCAATTTCTTTGTCACAATCTCATTATTTTGAGAAGGTGATTGAGAGGTTTAATGGAGCAAAGAGTACTCCATGTGCTACTCTGATGGAACCAAACATCAAGTTGGTTCGGAATAGGGGCAATCCAGTTTCTCAATTGGATTATGCTAGTTTAATTGGATGCTTGATGTATGCTATGACTAGTACTCGACCAGATATAGCATTCGCGGTTGGCAAGCTAAGTAGGTATATTAGTAATCCTAGTATGGAGCATTGGCAAGCCTTAAGGCGAGTATTGAGATATTTGAATAAAACTATTCATTTTAGTTTGATATTCAAGGGAGATCCTTCGGTGTTAGAAGGTTACTCGGATGCTAGTTGGATAACCAACAAGGAAGACTACTCGTCTACTAGTGGTTGGGTGTTTCTTCTTGGAGGAGGTGCCATATCTTGGGCATCTAAGAAGCAAACATGTATTACCGATTCAACTATGGCATCGGAATTCATAGCATTAGCATCGGCTTGTAAAGAGGCGGAATGGCTAAGGAATTTGATGAGTGAGGTGGATCTATGGCCTAAACCCATGTCTCCTATTACTATTCATTGTGATAGAGCTTCCACCATTTCAAAGGCTTATAGCCAAGTGTATAACGGCAAATCTCGACAGAGGCACAGTTATGTGCGTGAGATGATCCATGACGGAGTCGTTATTATTGATTTTGTACGGTCTAATGTGAACCTAGCGGATCCGTTCACTAAACCATTGCCAAGGGAAATGGTGTACAAAACATCAAAAGGGATGGGAATGAAGCCCATGTATAAGTCACAAGTGGAGAAAACTCAATTCACATCTTGTACAACGCAAGATTTTAAATTCAATGAGGATCAAACTTGATTTGTGGCTTGTAGCACTCAAAGAGATACATCCCAAGGTGAGTGCTTGTTTCTACAATGTTGAAGGATGATTTTAATATCTTAATAAGCCTTTGATTAGTTACTCTTGTTGTAGGAGCATGTTAATTAAGGTTTACTTATGTGAGTAAGAAGTTTGGCCGCTTCACCAAGTTCGGGGCTTGGCTTGGAACACTCATGAATCAGATATGGACTCAAGGCCATTAAAGGAGTTGTTATACATGTGTGTTTGTGTAAGCTTTTGTGTGTAGCATCTTCAATATTTCGTATGATTGGGTGATTCAATGCTTGATCAATCACTTCAATTGAAAGCTTGTAAAGAATGTTATACTAAGTGGAAATTCAATCTTAAAGATATTTTCATTTATGCATAAGTTTAGTCGTTTTATATTGTTTGCAAGTGGACGGATTTCAAAGCATTTATACTATTAATAGAGGAGGATTGTTGGAACATTTATAGTTAAATGTGTCTGTTGATTTTATGTGATGGTTATATTTCGGTGTTGTGGTGTGATGAAACATAGTAAGAAAGAAGGAAACATGAAGAATTGGTCCAAACTGCCACGTAGCGTGCCACGCAAGCATGGTGCATGCACTAGTAGAAAAATAATAATTTGCGTCTCCTTATTTGCGTCGAACATAAGACTGACTGACGCAAATGTTCAGGAACAAACGATTTGTGTCGGATGTTAGCAAAGGTCTGACGCAAATAACCATAACAAATGAGTAAAAAGAAGATTTGCGTCGGATGTTAAGTAGCACGCGACGCAGATGATTAAAACTATTTGCGTCGGACTGGCCCATGGTGCGACGCAGATTTTTGAGGTGGTAAATTCGCGAGCCAAAATATAGGAGCTTGAAGAAGCGCGTCAGATGGGCTTGAGGAGCCGACGCATATCACTAAGCCCAACCGCTTTTCCCCGTGTTATATTTTTTGGACTTTGCTCTCAAACCTAATTTCTTATTCTCTCATTCTCTCATCAGCCGTTTTATCTCCTCTCTCTCTCTCTCTCTCCAACTCCTCTCTACCATTCGATCCATTCTCCTTTCTCCATTCGATCCTTTCTTCCATCGTCAGATCTCCTATTCCTCTCCAATTCTCAGTCGCTCATTTCGGATCTTTGCTGCGTTGCCAGAGCTCGCCAGAGTTTATGCCATCTTCCATATCCTCGAACCGGTCATTCAGGTTTGTGAATTTTATTTGTGGTTGAGTGTTAACTTTGCTCACCTAATTGTGATTCAATTAATGTTATGTTTTGAGGACCTGATTTTACTTTTTTTTCATCAATTCGCTATCTGTTGATTCTTTTGATTTTGTTGTTTCTTTGATTGTTGATCTTTTTCGATTTTGTTGTTGTCAATTTTGTAAACCCTAACTTCTAATTTTATGTTTTCTTTGGATGGGTCACTGAATTTTCGATTTTGATTGGCGAAGAACGTAGTGTAGATATGGAAGTACAGCGGATAGTAGAGGAGGTTGGTTGGTTGATTGTGTATGGCCTGGTTCGTTCATTAGTTTCCGCTCCTAGTAGTCACATGTATATATGCAAGGCAAGATTTGTGAATTGATCATCACAATGTGGGCCGGCGAGTCGAAGTAGAAGACATAACATTCTGAGGTTAAATTTCAACTATACACAGTTACAAGTTGGTTCTGAGTAATTTATTTCGTTTTTTTTAAATTAGGCTTTGATCCCTCTTCTCAAAATCTGAGTAGTATCTTTAATTCTGTAATTTTCTCTTTTATGATTTTTCTGTAATTTTCTCATTTTGATTTTCTGTAATTTTCTCCTTTTGGTTTCTGTAATTTATGTATTTTTTTTGTAATTAGTGTTTGTAAAAAACACCCCTTCAACTCAATGTAAAACACCACTTCTACTTTTTTTTAATACTGTTTAATTTGTTTGAGTTGAAATTCCAATTGATTTTCTGTAATTTATGGTTCATAAAATTAATTTTTTTTAAAATAAAAAATAACAATTTGCGTCGGATGTGGACTTATGTCTAACGCAAATCACTGTTTAAGGGGTAAAATAAGGCCTAAGGCCTCGGCAGCATGTGGGTGTGAGATTTGCGTCGCATGTTGGCAATGTGCGACGCAAATGGCTCTTCATCTGCGTCGCACTTTGCTAAGCATCCGACGCAGATGCTTACCATTTTGTGCATGCTGGGTGCTGCTTGCAGGATCATGTGCGTCGGACGTTGCTTAGTGTCCGACGCAAATAGACAATAATCTGCGTTGTGTCCTAATCCGATGCAGATCATGTCTATCTCATTTGCGTCGAGACCTGTGCCGTCGGACCGATGTCCGACGCAAATGGTGGTCCCAGGTCCGACGCAAATCGTTAATTCTGTACTAGTGATGCCACGCATGCAAGGTGCCACTAGTGGAAAAAACGCTATATGTCACAACACAACCGCTGCGGTCCTTAAGAGAACCGCAGCGGTAAATCGTCGAAAATTTAGGTGGGAAAAGTGGCCTAACAAACCGATGCGGTCTTCATAAAACCGCAACGGTTAACAGTTAACCGCTGCGGCTCGCTATTAACCGTTGTGGTTTTATGAACCGCAGCGGTTAATTTTGTTTTTTTTTTCGCGTGAAATAGGCCTGGCTCCCTCTCATTCCACTGTTAACTCCCTCCTTCCTTCCTTTCAAAAAAACGACCTCCCTCCTTCGACATTTCACGCAAGAGTTCACCACCACCACTAGGTTCCACCACCACCATTGGGTTCCACCTTCCCCCGACGACCACCAGCTACCGGCAACAAACCCCACCGCTGCTGCGTCCTCCTCTCCAATTCGGTGGGTTTCAACCACAAACCCCACCGTTGTTGTGTCCTCCTCCGTGGCTGCACCTGCGTCCTCCTCCGTGGCTGCACCACCACCGCCGCACCTCCACCGTTCCTAAACACCTACATTCCTTCTCTACCTCTTCTTAGGTACCTAAAATTTCTTAACTTTTATTGTAATCTCATATTTGAAGCTTCAAGTTTATAATTAATTGTACTTTTATGAATAATTGTTAATGATATTAGGTTGTATAATAGTTAAAGGGTGTAAATTTGATTGATTTGAGTTAATTATTTTATTTAAAGTAGTTAGTTTGATTTTTAGGTTAAAAAAACTAGGGCTTTGTTGTGGTTGCTATTTTTGTGGTTGTTGTTGTACTTGTAGTAGTAGTAGTAGCTATTGTTGTTGTTGTTGTTGTTGTTGTTGTTGATGTTGTTGTTGTTGTTGTTGTTGTTGTTGTTGTTGTTGTTGTTGTTGTTGTTGTTGTAGTTGTAGTTGTAGTACTTACTAACTAGTTAGGTTTGAACTTTAAACGTTGTTGTTGATTATTGGTTTAGATATTTAGTTTAGTTTAGCTTAGTTTAGTTTAGTTTTGTTTGAATTGCTAATTTATACTAATGTTAACTTTTAAACTTTGTTGTTGATTATTGAAGCTAGCTAGTGACGGAGTGTTGAGCTCGATTTCCCTATTTACAACCTTGATATTGGTATGTTATCACTCATATTTAACTTTCTTTCATAGTAAGTTGGTTTATATATATGTGCAAATGTGTATATATTTATTGTTGAATTGAGATTAGATGTAAAATGTTTTGTTGTTTTTAAAAACCTATGTTTGCATCATCATATCATATGCCTAGATGCCCGTTCGAGACTTACTCATTAGGAGTAAGTCTTGAATAGTCCCCGGTTTGGGACTGTTCTTAGATATTTAATCTCACTTAGGTGGTGAATGTATGTCTTTAGTTCGATTCTAGAGGAAAATCTTGGCTCGTCGTTTCCCTACTTTTGTTCTCTGGGTACATATGTAGATATAAATAACTATATATCTACATCGTGTACTTGGAGAACTGTAGGGAAATGTTGCCGGATTTTCCGTAGATTCGAATTGAAGGCAATACATTCACTAGTGAGATTAGACATCTAAGGATGAGTTAGGTTGGAGTGATAAGGACCCTTGGAAAGCATGCCTAATTTCATTAAATATATATATATATATATCGTGTATAAACTCTAATAATGTAGTGAAGTTCGTCATTGACATGGGGTACTTGTTGCTTGTGTAGAATTAGAGCTAGGTTTGGTTGAAATGAATCGTGCATGGATGTATGGTAGTCGTGACACGTGTGAATTCGTGGATGGGGTCTTTGAATTTTGTGATGATGCATTAAGTCATCAGGCTGCAAAGGGAACCGAGGGGTTTTATTGTCCTTGTGTTGATTGTGGTAATGTGAGCATCGTTAGTAGCATTGAGTCGCTTAGGGAGCATATCTTTCGTCGCGGGTTTAGACAAGACTACTATGTATGGGTTTGGCACGGTGAGGAGGGTATATACGTAGCTTAATTTAAAGTCGATTTTGGCCTCTTAAGCTCAATTTCCTTAGTTTCCCGCATTTAACATGTTAGGTCATCTACACTTCTAACAAGTACATACATAACTATTAGAATCAATTAAAGTCCACTCATATGCGTTGAAACCCATTTTGGGTAAATGTATGTCATTTAGGGCCGATTTTAGCCTTTAAAGCTCAATTCACTTAGTTTTGTTTTCTTTCCGCCTTTAGCCGCATGTTAAGTCATATATAATTCCAATAGGTACATATATAACTATAAGAGTCAATTAAACTCCACTCATATGCTTTGAAACCCATTTTGGGTAAATGAAGGCCATTTCGGGCCGATTTTGGCCTTCGAAGCTCATTTCACTTAGTTTCCCGCATTTAGCCACATGTTAGGTCATATATAGTTCCAATAGGTACATATATAACTATAAGAGTCAATTAAAGTTCACTCATATGCTTTGAAACCCATTTTGGGTAAATGAAGGCCGTGTCGGGCCGATTTTGGCCTTCGAAGTTCAATTCACTTAGTTTTTTGCATATAGCCGCATGTTAGGTCATAAATAGTTCCAATAGGTACATATATAACTATAAGAGCCAATTAAACTCCACTTATATGCTTTGAAACACATTTTGGGTAAATGAAGGCCTTTTCGGGCTGATTTTGGCCTTCGAAGCTCATTTCACTTAGTTTCCCGTTTTTAGCCACATATTAGGTCATATATAGTTCTAATAGGTACATATATAACTATAAGAGTCAATTAAAGTTCGCTCATATGCTTTGAAACCCATTTTGGGTAAATGATTGTCATTTTTAACCGATTTTGGCTTTTGAAGCTCGATTTCTTTAATCTCTTTAGAATTATCTAAGGTCTTATTCAAACTAAAACTGATATTATGTGTGTTTCCTTATGTTTAAGGTATTCAACCAAAGGAAGAGTTCTTTCACCACAACCGAGATAAACGATGTTCGAGATTTGCTAGCACACTACCTTACCGAAGTTTGCATGTGAAGATGATGCCGCGACTTTGAGTTTATTTGTTCTTATTGTGTTACTTGCTAGTTATTTAGGTACAATAATATAATTGATGTTTATTTTGGATTTTAGTACTTAGTACAACTTCATTTGTAGTAAATTCTCCAAATTTTATATTTATATATATATTAATTTGACTTGTATACGATGCGCTTGTGGGATTTGTATCAACTATAGCAGGTTAGATATAATAAAATATTATATATATACAAATATAATATATATATGTATGTATGTATATATATATATATATATATATATATGTATGTATGTATGTATGTATATATATATATATATATATATATATATATATATATATATATATATATATATATATATATATATATATATATATATATATATATATATATAGTATATATATGTATGTATATATATGTATGTATATATATGTATGTATATATATATAAATGGATCAGAATACCCCAACTTTGGCCCATCCACTTTTAATACCCCCAACTATAAGTTATTTTTAAATACCCCCAACTATTGGGTCGCACCACCAAAAATACTCCCAAAGATTACTTGTAACCTATTGATCCGGTAAAACATCTTCTCCTCTCCATTTGCTTTCCTATCATCCTCACCCACCCTCATTAACCCCCATTAATGCCCCTCTTTTTGAAGAACGAAGCTCCCATTATCAAACAATTAACAAGAAAACACTCACATACTAAGTGAACATTGGAAGTACTGTGCGCTAGTTGAATCATAGAGATATAAGGATTTGTATCAACTATAGCAGGTTAGATATAATAAAATATTATATATATACAAATATAATATATATATGTATGTATGTATATATATATATATATATATGTATGTATGTATGTATGTATATATATATATATATATATATATATATATATATATATATATATATATATATATATATATATATATATATATATGTATATATATGTATATATATGTATGTATATATATGTATATATATGTATGTATATATATGTATGTATATATATGTATATATATGTATGTATATATATGTATGTATATATATATAAATGGATCAGAATACCCCAACTTTGGCCCATCCACTTTTAATACCCCCAACTATAAGTTATTTTTAAATACCCCCAACTATTGGGTCGCACCACCAAAAATACTCCAAGATTATTACTTGTAACCTATTGATCCGGTAAAACATCTTCTCCTCTCCATTTGCTTTCCTATCATCCCTCACCCACCCTCATTAACCCCCCATTAATGCCCCTCTTTTGAAGAACGAAGCTCCCATTATCAAACAATTAACAAGAAAACACTCACATACTAAGTGAACATTGGAAGTACTGTGCGCTAGTTGAATCATAGAGATATAGAATGAGAAGGCTCGTGCATTGCTACCTCAACTCCAGATGATAATTTTACCTTTTGCATTTTCTCTAGTACAGGATATACTTCAGTTTCTACAGTCTCGACTCTCGTGCATTGCTACCTCAACTCCAGATGATAATTTTTCCTGCAAATAATTGAAATTGACGTCAGATAGGTTACAAGTACAGCTGAAAAGATATACTGTGATGGCAAGCACAAGCATTAGTCCCAATTACACACACTGAATCTTTATGAAATCGTCAACATTGGTTACAGGATCCTCCACTCTCTAAATTGGTGTTTTGCATATCAAGACAGTTTTCTCTCCTATGCTTCTGCTTCAATGGGTCATTGTTTACTTTCCTATACAGTCTATGACCAAATACCAATAACCAAATCCCAACATACCAACCAATAGTAAAACAAAGAAAATGTAATCGAAAAAAATTAATGCATATAAATATATAATTACTTGTTGTTAAGGTACAAAAAATCTAATACCAATAAGAAACCCCATTTCTGTCTTGGCCAATCTTATTTATATGAAATTTAGAGAAATTTGTAATCCATCTTTCAGCGAACCATTGATATAAGAACCCAGATAATCTTGCTATAGGCAAAAAGAACAGATCAAACAAAATTATCGTGGCTTGAATTTTCTTTAAAATACTGAATTTAGCCTGAGAGTATGATGTACAAAGAGCACCACACTTCATTTAACTGAAGAAGAACTAAGTTAAAATGCATATATAAACAGCGAAAGCTATGACATTGGACCAGCAAACTTGAGCAGACAAAGGATAAATATCAATTACCAAGTAGAGCAAGAAAAAAAATCAGAAAAGAAATCAAGAAATTGCACGCATGAAAGAGGGAGAAAATGAGAGTAAACATAAAAGAAGGTCACAAGTTAGGCACGTGCAAACTTTCACCTGTTAATCCGTCATAATAGGGTGAATCGGAGTATTTTTGGTGGTGCGACCCAATAGTTAGGGGTATTTAAAAATAACTTATAGTTGGGGGTATTAAAAGTGGATGGGCCAAAGTTGGGGGTATTCCGATCCATTTTTCCTAAAAATTATACTATATGAAATATTATCAAGTTCAATAGATAGTCATAGCGGAAAATTATGCTTTATATTAGTTAACTATAAGTCAAAATTGAGAATATAATTCCACAATTGTTGCTCACCAAAACACCTTTTTCTCTACCGAGTTAGTACTCTTAGTAGCGTATCTCTTATTATAATTCAGCTTCATGTATGGATCTTGCTTTAATAAACAACAATAACAACCATTCAGTGAGTTCTCAATTTTATAATAGCATAGTATTGTGGTACTATCCAAAATATACTAGGACGTCATTTTTTTTTTCTTCACGGGGTCATCCGATACATGACTTATTGACTCATGGCCACAACAAAAAGGTCATCTATCATAAATGAGTCTCGAGGGAGTCATCTATCATAAATGACACCCCATATGGGAGGGTCATTTATCATATATAAATGAACCCTCTATGGGAGGGTCATCTATTATATACTTATAAATGAACCCCCTGTGGGGGAGTCATCTATCATAAATGACCCTCCAACGAGAGGGGTATGATGTGGCTGACACTCTTAGTAAAAATCTGAAGAAAATTTTAGTTCAGTGATTATGATCTAATGTACATTAGGAGGGAGAGGTGGTGGAGGAAATTTTAGTGCAGTAATTCTGATCTAATGTACGTTAGGAGGGAGAGGTGGTGGGTATATATTATTTGGAGTTTGCAGATGATACTATTCTTTGCTTTTGGATGAGATTGTTGTCTTCAAGGCTTACTTTTCTCTTGGTTTTTTCTTTCTAGATTAGCAAAGGGTCCAACCTACAAATTTGCAATACAAAATTTCTCGTATTTATGGCTGTAGTGGCTATATTTCTGTATATATCCTCTGGAAGATTTCACCGTTGAGATTATCTACCATCTTTTTACAGTACTGCATGCGGGTGGGCCGTGGGGAGTCGCCATTTGTTACTGCAGTACTGTGGCGTGTGGAGAGGGTGCTTGTAGGGGTTAATTAGGGGTAGGTTAGTCTTTTTTACTTTTTGCTGTATTTAGCCAATCTATTCACAAATTTGTAGGTGGTCTCGTGACTAGAGCTGTCAGTTTGGTTAATAAACGGTTGGTTGAACTGAAATAACTGAAATTTGAACTGAATTGGGATTAACTGTAACTGAAATCAACTGAAAAATGATTAACTGAAACTGAAATAAACTGTAAATAAATAATCAAATCAATCAGAAATCGAATCAAAACAAACTCAGTAACGAAAAATAATCGGAAAACCGAAAAGTTGATCGATCAACCGAAGCGAATCGAATCGAATATGTAAATCGAATTAATCGAATCGATCCAAACTAAAACAAAAACTGAACTGAACTGAAACTGAACTAAAACCGAAACTGAACTGAAACTGATTTAAGTTGAAATTGTTATAAACGAATTTTTAAATCTAACGAACTGAATTTACATATTACCTCAATTCATGATAGTATTCCAATTCACGGAATTTATGATGATAATATTAATACTCTCACATAAATTTATGATGATATTATATTATTAATATAAAGTTATGACATTATCGCTATATTTCATTATAAAATAATATGTTCAAATCTATTAAACCTTTTTTTATTTCATTGAAAATTTGAGCCACAACACATTTGAAATATTGATCATAATAACTTCCCATGACAAGATCTTTTTAAAAACAAGAGATTTTACACATTTATCATTTTACATAAAGATGATTTATATCTACTACCTAAATTAGTCTTTAATTTCTCAACATACCCTTCACAAATTGCATATCAAAAACCTTCTATTAATATTAAATAATTTCTATTAATAAACATCCTTTTGAAAATGTTATCTCAAACCTTTAGGTAGTTTGAATGCTATGAGCTTTAAAGAACATTCACACTAAAATTATTACTATAAAGAAAAATATTTCAATAAAAAGAGAAAATTAGGACAAAATTGCTAATTTATTTATCCTCCAACATTCATATTTTACAAGACTAAACTAACTATAGAAAAAACATAAATTTAATAAATTACAATAAAGATGAGACTACTCTACATCTACTGCCCTCCATTAAACTATCTGCCTTCCTCTCAAACACATGCCATAATCTTCTACTGCTTCTTGGCATTAAAAGAACAAAAACTGGATCAGAACACAAACTTATAAACAACTTGATATACAAAAATAATGCTAACAAATTACCTTTAAACTTACCATCGCCATTGAAAAGATTAATATTATTTAATGTATTGGGTTCTCAGATCAGATAACAAAGAATGACAAGGCTCAAAAGCCCAACTTTGTTACATGAAAAATATCATCATCGAGCACCGTCCCAAATAATTCCCACAACCAATCAGCTTTAGTGCATCCAGCAAGGAGACCTATGGGCATCTCTTTTATATAAACCCAAAAATACCCCAAAAAGAAGAGTTTCCAAGCATAGGAATCCAAGGGTCACAACCAAAACTGATAGTTAAGGAAACCATTCGGGACTTTATTCATCAAGCTCAACAGAGTATAGGGACATCATATCATTATCGAAAACCAAATGGAGTAATAGTAATTATACCATTACGGAAAACAGCCCAATGAACAAAAAGGGGCATGTGTCAAGATCAAAAGAGAATAAGAGACAAAGATAAGCATACCATTTTAGATAACGAGCCCAAAGAAGACAATAGGGGCATATTCATCAAGCTCAACCAGAAAAAACGGCATACCATTAACAAAACCCAAAATACCTCAAAAAGGAGAGTTCCAAAGCATAAGAATCCAATGGTCACAACCAAAACCGATAGTTAAAGAAACCATTCGAGAATTTATTCTTCAAGCTCAACAGAGTATAGGGATAGCAGCAGTATACCAGTTTAGATAACCAGCCCAACAAGACAAAAGGGGCATATTCCTCAAGCACAACAGAACAAACAACCATTATTAAATCCAATACCACAGAATAACAAAAGGCTTGTTCATCTCCTTCAACAGTAAAAAACCAGCATACTAGCACTGAAAACCAGCCAAACAATGAAGTGAAAACAAGCCCAACAGAACAAAAGGGGCTCATCAAACTCAACACTTGGACAACTACCATCAAAAGAACACAAAAGATTATATTTATCACCACTTAGTATCCACAAAAAAATAAGCAACCAAAAGTTGCGGATATCAAGTGTTAGCAACACTTGAACACCGATGAGAAACAAAACCCACTAATCAAGATGTGTGGGGACACCATTCAACAATCTGGTGATAAATCTACATTGTCAGAAACTGCATCTTTAACAACCTCAAAACACTCATCAACATCCTCTTCTTTTAAGTATCCAAACAACCAGTTTTGGGTTGTCACGAAAGCCTCAATATTTTTTGGAAGAAGAGATGACCTATATTTGGTCAAAACTCTCCCACCCATGCTGAATGAGGATTCCAAAGCAACCGATGTAATAGGGATTGCCAAAATATCTTTGGCCATCCTAGACAAAACAGATATATAGAAGCGTAAGACTCGCCAAAACTTAAGGACATCAAAATCAACATCACACGTGGAATCAAGGGTGCATTTAGATATGCATCTACACCACTTTCAGCATCGGAGCCACTATAATTATTGGCCTCGAATTGCTAAAAAAACAGAATAGATATAATAAGACAACTTATTCACAACATTTACAAAAACAAAAATAACTCAATTGTTCAAAATAAACACCTGAATCATGCTAGCCATTGTTTGAGTAGATTTAGAACTGGAGTAAGAGGTGGATGAGGGAGTGGTAGAAACGTTGTCATAGAATTTGTAAAGCTCCACAAATGCATTATAAACAACTTTTACTTTCTTCTCCGTTTCAATTCCCACAACCAAACAACCAAACATGCTTTGAACAAACTTCAACTTATAGCGAGGATCAAGCAAAACAACAATAGAAAGCACAAGTGAATAATCAGCCCAATACTTCTCAAATTTTTTCAACATTTCCTTAGCCATTTCCCTAATACTCTCAACTTCATGAATATGACCTACTTCTAATAATCTTTGAATTGCAATGATATTCTTAAAATATAAATTAGCAACTTGGATATTCGAACCGTAAAAACAAAACAGTTATATGGTAAAAAGGCTCAAGAAAGTCACAAACGTACTTAACAATCTCCCATTCATTTAAAGTTAGTCCATAATCAAAAGAGGACTCTCTAATAGCAAATGAATCAATAGCCTCTCTAGCTTGGAGAGTACTCATAATCATCAAATAGGTGGAATTCCACCTAGTGGGAACATCCAGCCTTAACTTTTCAGAAAATGCAATATGAGAATCAACAATACATTGTTCAAATTTTGTCAACCTTGAATTAGATCCATCAATATAATTCACAGCACCATGTAACTTTTTCACACAATCATGAACAACATTCATGCCAGCTTGCACAATCAAATTTAAAACATGAGCACAACGTCTCACATGGAAGAACTTACCATTTGAAGGTAGACCAGAACGAGTATGCAAATCAGATTTCAACCTAGTTATCATAACATCCATAGAACTAGCATTATCACATGTCATTGAAAATGTTTTTCCCTCCAATTTCCATTCCTTAATCAACCCCAAAACAAACATGTATATATCAATACCTTTATGTGGTGGGGGAAAGTACTTAAAATTCAGAATGTGGGATTTTAAATTCCAATTATTATCAACATAATGCACTGTCAAAGCAAGATAACCACGAGAAGATACTCCAGATGTCCAACAATCACAAGTAAAACATACCCTACTATTAACCAAAGAAAGAGACGTTTGTAAAGAAGACTTCATATCATTATGCTGTAAAACACAATATTTCAATATTGTATTTCTAGTATTGTGTCTAACATTCGGGTTAAGATAAGAATGCAATTCCCTAAGCTTCTCATGCTCAACTATTCTAAGCGAATATGAATGACACATTATAGCCTCGGCAAACATTTTACAATAGGTTTTTTGATCAAACTCAGAACACACATTAGGATTTTCAGCTTTGTGTTTAACATAAGCAGGAAAACACTTTTCAATGTGATTAGTAGCATTAGAGGTGTCATACGAAGGGTCAGCACAATATTTACAAGTTGCCTGAGGCATAACCTTACCATCTTTACCTTCCACCATGGCGAATGTGTAATGAGCCCATATTGGAGCTCTTCTCTTACCGTCTGGTGGAGACTGTTTCTTCCTTTTTTGTTTGCTGGAGACAACAGGAGAAGTGTCTATTGCGGTCCTGTTGGACCCAATGGTCTCAATCTCCCCTGCAAATAGCAAGAAAGAAAATCAGAAATGCATAACTAAACATAAATAAAACTGAAAATGAAAGAAAACTGATGAAAAAAAAATACCTTCAGAAAAACCAGGTGGTCCACGTGAATCAGGATCCATGAATATGATACTGGAAATAATTGAAATCAGTCAAACAACAACCAGAAACAAAATTGAAACTAAAAAACGATATAGCCTGGATCAAGTGAGACTAGGGCACCAAAACACCAAAGAAAGACCAAAATTCAACAAAAAAAACAGATCATGGGGTCAGGTAAGGTGGGCCTGGGTCGTAAGGTGGGCCTGGGTCAGGTAAGGTGGGTCTGGGTCAGGTAAGATGGGCCTGGGTCGGGTATGGTGGGCCCGAGTCGGTATGGTGGGCCTAGGTCGGGTATGGTGGGCCCGGGTCGGGACGTCGAATAAGGTCAAGGTGGCTGGTCGGTTAGTTAATTTAGGGTTTTTGATTGCTTTTTCTAATCATATTTTAATCTAATAAAATCAAAAACTGACCCATGCCATATAAATTATAATGAATTAATGATATAATGTAATTCAAATTTAATAAATTTAATTTCCAGTTAATAAATCAAAAAACCCTAAAGTGTAAAATATTGTCTGAAAATTCGAATCAAATTATGAAAAAAAAAAATTACATATGCCATACGAAATTAAAAACCCTAAAACGTTCAGATCTAAAGCATAAATAATTAAACAAACCCTAAAACGTTCAGATCTAAAGCATAAATAATTAAACAAACCCTAAAACGTTCAGATCTAAGGCATAAAATATAAAATATCAACTGAAAATTCTTTAAAAATATAAATAAAGCAACAATAACATATACGTAAAAAAACCTAAAACGTTCAGATCTAAGAAATAATCCTAAAACATTCAGATCTAACACATATATAAAATATCGACTCAAATTTCAAGAAATTCTTTAAAAAAAATTAACAATAACTGATAACATATGGCATAAAAATTCTAAAATGTTCAGATCTAAGCCATAAAACAAATAAAAAATTCCTAAAACATTCGGATCTAAGCAATAAATATAAATTATCGACGGAAAATTCTATAAAAAAACTAAATAAATAGATACGCAAAATACCACATGTAAACATGATTGAAACTTTAAAAAAACCCTAAAACGTCACAGATCTAAGACATAAAATTAAAAAAAAAATCTTTCAGATCTAAGGAATAAATAAACCAAAAACGTTTAGATAATGTAAACCATTAAATTTTAACAAAAAAAAGGCTGAAACAAGGAAGATACATAACCTTCCTTCAAGATTGAAGCCTTTAAACGCTTAGCCGTCGTTAGCCCCACCGTCGTCGTTTCCTCGCTGTTAAATTTGCCGTCGTCACCGTCGTCGCCAAAAACTCCGCTTCGCCGTCGTCGCTACGCGCCAGAAAATGTGGAGGCATTTAGTGGAGATTTAGAGATGGAGAAAATTGAGAGAATTAGGGCAAAAATTTCGACATTGAAATCGAAATTGGAAGAGGATCGGATATTGATTAAAAGATTTTGTTCAAGTGAAAGAGATGAAAAGATTTTGTATGTGAGAGAGAGACGAAAAGATTTGAGACATGAGAAATGAAAAGATTTTGTGTGAGAGATGATAGGAATTGATCTGAGCACCTTGAACTCTTGAAGCTCTTGAGTTTGAATGATGAATTGAGTGAGTGTGAGTCGCCGTTTTAGTTAGGGTTAGGTGACTAGGTCAAATAGAGAGTGAGGGAAAGTGTATGATGGGAGTCTTCTATATATAGTGAGGGTCTTCGGCCATTAGGGTTAGGGCAACAGTTTGTTTCAATTGAAATGGGCCGGCCCATTGCATATTATTTTAAACGGTAATAATTTGTTATTTAAGTCTTTAAAACTTCATTATTTTAAATTGTATTATTATTTTATTATTATTATTATTATTATTATTATTATTATTATTATTATTATTATTATTATTATTATTCAATAATAATTTGTTAGTTGTTGCATACCATGAATTAAAATAAATACTTTTGCTGCGAAATTAGTGTTACATGGAGACGATTAATTTAAATGGTGTTTTGAATTATTTAATTAAACTTTTGGCTTATATTATTGAATTGATGTTATCTAATAACATATTATTTTATTTCAATTGTATAACTTTAATGAGTAGAGAATAAAGACCGTTGTTATGTTCAGTAGAGAATAAAGAGTATATCAGAGTATAAAGTATCTTTAACATAAATGGTCAATGTAAACAGAATACAAAGTATTTCATAATACAGAGTATCTTTAACATAAACAGTCCATGTAAATCATATACACCAATTAACTTATCGACTTATATCAATATATAGATCTAATGCAATATCAGTAATTCAGTATACATTAGTCTTGTGCAATAACAAATTGTTTCAATTTGTTTATGTGTTTAGATGTATTCGCATATATAACGTCTAATCGAATAAGTTAATAACAACTTCACTTATCAACTTGTTTCGCTTTAGTAATATGTTTTGTATTTGCGACACATAAAGCTTAAGCAAGGTTCATTTTGATAGATCATTGCCCTTTTCAGTTACATTGTAAGCTTACATTGATACATTATATAATCTAGTATCAAGTTGTTTCAGTTAAATTAGATATTTGAAATTTAAAATATTGTAACTTATAAACGATTAACTACATTGGAGTGTTCTTATCTTCATTTATGTTATCGTTTCACATTGATACAATATCTAATAACCTTATACTAACTTGTTTCACTTCAATATTATTTTCGATATCGTAATGGAGGCATGAAGCAATGTTATCTTCAATCAATTGGTCTTGTAAGAGACAACATACTCTTAATTTTAAACTGGACAACGGTCCAATCCCAATATTAAGAAGAGAACAAACCATCTTTATAATATAGTGACTAGTTTAATCTAATTAGTGACAAATTCAATCCATTTGGTTCTCACATTCTTTAATCGTTGTAGTTCGAGATTCGTTGTAATCCAATATCAATTTGGTTCACTCGAATATTATGTTTTAAAATCAAAATGAATACAACTTAATCTTACTTTAAATTAAGCAAAGTGATTTTCAATTACTTTACTGTCACACATAGATATCTTGATCTGATATAATATTAACTTATTTTACGTCGATTATATGTTTTTCAGCCTCAATGACTAGTATCGTTATAGACTTATAGTAAGCCCCTATAGTTAAAGTAAGACATTAATATAATCAACTTTTTTAAAATGTCTAACTCACCTTTTGAGGAAGTTTATAATAATTTATATTGATATGAGACGTCCTTTTTAAACCAAATATGATATGATTTGCATACAACTAAAAGTTTGAATATCGACTTATATAAATTTGTCTTATTCCAAATCATATATATCAGTAATAAAATACACTTTTACCAATGTCACTTTCATACACGTTTTTATGAAGTACAACTATTTTTTTCGAGGCAATTGCGGAAGTGCCGACAACACTTATTTGTTGCATTAATTTTTAACCGGACCCGAAAAAACATCTGGCCAAAACCCGACATGAAGCTCAATTTTTCCCGAACAAATACAAGAATGTGATTAAGTTCTACCTGAACCGATGCGATTATCGCCGAAGTTATGTGGTTTTCGCTAATAACTGAAATAAACCGAAACGAAACTGAAAATAACCGCAATAAATTTTAACTGCTATGGATTCAACCGTTGGTTGGTTTAACTGTTTGGATAAAACTGATTTAAACTGCAACTGAACTGAACTGAAAATGGAAAGGAAAAAAACTGAATTAAACTGAACTGAAAAGTTTGTTTACTGAACTGAACTGAACTGTTAATTATTTCAACTGGTACAAACTGAACTGATATCAACTGAACTATTTGGTTATAACCATAACTGAACTGTTGAACTGAATTGACACCTCTACTCGTGACCACCAAGAGCATCCTGCTCTCGGTTGAAAACGCATAAGATACTGAACAAAACGCATGCCAATTGCCATGTTGTTAGACGGATTTTGTAAAAAAAAATTAAAATATAAAACAACTTCCTCGCCGGCATTTGCGGAGTCTTATACGTTAACAAAATTTTCTTATCATGAAGGGAATTTTCAACACTAAAACAAATATCCACTATTGTATTTCAACATAGCATTATTAACATAGTTTGAATTTTTAAATAGTGAGAATAATTAATCTTAGAGATATATTTTTGGATAGAAAATAATATGAAAAACAAAGTATGTTCTTCAACATTAAATCATATGTTCTTTTTACGTAGATTGCATGTTCTTTGAATTTAAAGTATAGAGATTAGACAAGTTTTTAATTTTGAACTATATATTCCTTTTTCCAAATTTGAATTTGAACAGGATGTTCTTTTTAATTTAAACTAGATGTTCATTTACAATATGTTCTTTTCATTGCGACCTATGTCCTTTTTTAATTGGAGATTTACATGTTCTTTAATTTTGAAATGTGTGTTCTTTTTATCTTGAAAAGTTGTTGAAAAAAGTCCATGTTCTTTAATTTTGAAATGTGTGTTCTTTTTATCTTGAAAAGTTGTTGAAAAAAGTCCATGTTCTTTTATATAAATGGTATGTTCTTTGGGGTGCACAATGACCACTGTGCACCCTAGTGCATAATCCATGCTTTGAATTTATTTGTTGTATCTTAACCACTTAATTCTAATGTTAAAATCCTACCACCAAGTTGTGGTCTCTTAAATTGTTTTACTATAATTATTACACAATATTATTGCCTTGAACTTTGTAATCGTCCAAAATGATAAACAAACCATGAATGATATTAGTTTTTTAAATTATTAAAACGTAAAACACAAAAGTACCTAGATCATCGCTTGCGCCCAATAAGTGACTTTTAATCATCAGTTTATGAATTTAGGGCCCGTTCGTTATCGTTTTTTGTTTTCAGTTTTCAGTTTTTTTGAAAACTAAAAAACAAAAATCAAGAAACCACATAAAGTAGTTTTCACTTTTGAGTTGTCAGTTTTCAAAATCATCATGTTTCTAATAAGTTTGAGTAATTTTTTATCCATTATAGAACATATATAGAAAACAAAAAAACTGAAAACCACATTGATTATATTTTGATTTTTATGTAGCAGTAGCTAGTACATAACTATTCATTCAACTTTGTCTTGAATTAACACTGATGGTGATTGATGACTTGATTGTGAACAAAGAAAACCTTGGTAGGCGGTTGCTTGAAAAATATTGGTGGATGATTAACTTACGTGATGAGGAGGGAAAATCTGCCCTTGACATAGCCAAAGAAGCAGATGTCCAATGGGCTGAAAATTTGCTGAGGAACCCTTCTTTGATAAAAAAAGAACCTTTCGATTGGATAACAGCATGTAAGAGAGGTGAGGGATGGGCTGTAATTGCTTTCATTGATAATTGTCAAGATCTTCCACAGATTTACCGTGAACAAAATGACACTCCTCTGCACCACATCAAACTACAAACTCAAAGCGATTACTTTAGCTTCTTAAAGATTTCATCTGTTGCGGAACTTAAAGAGAGGAAGGACATGCTTCTAGCTAAGGCCTTACTCGTTGATAAAGTGGTTGAGCGAAACATAAAGGACTTTGATGATATAACTGCCATGGATTTGCTTGGCAAGCTTTGCAAACAAAATGACAATTGGGTAATACTTTCTCTGTTTGTACTTGTCATGTGTACATTTTGGTGTTCAATTGGGTAACATGCATCGATCTTGGGAATTCAATTATCATGTTTGTCTAAATACTGAGGGACATGGACATCAATAATAAATAAAAAACTAAACATTAAACATAATTACCTGCAGGCAAAGATGTGCAAGCAAATCAAAGTAAATCCACACCTGGAAACTACATATATTCAACCTGGGACGAATCTGGATCAAATGCGAAACACTATTTCTGTGACTGTGGTCGCGGCTCTGTTGGCAACAATCACATTCGCAGCTGGATTCACACTCCCTGGTGGCCTTAACAGCGAAACTGGCAATGCCGTTATGGGAAAGAAAGCAGCATTTTTAGTATTCTTACTATCAGATGCATATGCCATGTGTACATCCATGTTCGTCTTGTTTTGCTTGATATGGTCCATGGTTTCTGAACGTGATATGTCATATTTGTTGGTTGATCGCAGTGTGCTTATACTTATGCAATCCCTCTATGGCACGATGTTGGCATTTATGACCGGTGTCTATACTGTAATAGACCAAAGCTCCTTGTGGGCAGCCATAATCATCTTCATCATATGCTCTTTGGTGGTAATTTCAGCCAATAGGACCATTTTGCAGCACATACTTGCCAAGTTAATCCCTGCGGCTGACCATGACCATACTGATAGGATTTGATTGCTTGAAGAGGTAAAGTTAAACCCAGTTTTGGCACTCTTCACTTCACTTGACTCTTGCAGTATTTTTTTTTTCACTGCACAGATTCTCTAGTGTTTTCTCTTATATCGTTTATTGATTCTTACTAAACTAGATTTATATTCAATGCATATTACTATATTAAGGCGAACTAAACATAGCCTAATTAGAGCCATATTAATTCACTCTCTTAAGTTTGGGCATTCAGGATTGAGCTAGGCTGTTTTTACTCTTTCTTAAAACTCTGTATGATAAACAAAGACAAAAGTAGAACACAAGGTCAAACTCATTCCAATAACAATGAACTTTTATTCCAGGGAAAAGCAGTTGCTTCTGGAGATGATAACTCTCAGAAAGTTGAGTAAACATTCTACGATACAGAAAAGGACCGGTGGACCACAAAGATCAAATCCCATTACTTAAAACAGGTAAATTAAGTCATATTTTTAATCTCCACATTCTATGATAATAAAAGGTACATTAGGTTGTTTTCATATACAATTTGTAAACAGTATATGGCAAATAAAGTATAAACAAAATTACTTGCTAAAAATAATTTGAATTCCTGTTATAGGGAGAAGCATCTACATGTGGGAATGATCTCGGTGTGAACCTGGTGAACAAGTAGCTATGGAAAGGGAGAAAAACGTGAACTTTTGGACATCCACTTTGGGGTTTCAGATTCCGTGGCATTGATGCAGATTTTAATTAACCAGCAACTTGAATCTGCTTCATATATTCTGAGATTTATAAACAACATGTTTACTTTAAAGTGCCATGTGCCAACACCTTTTTTTTTTGTGGTGAGAGAAAGATTCTATTGTTAGAATGTTTCAACTCTTAGTCTACTATTCAGAGATGAATGTATGTGTTCTGCATGATCGGAAAAAAGATGGATGCTTTTTTTCTTTTACCTATCCACATTCCACATTCAATATTTATTGAAAGATGAGTTTTCAGTTAAGGGTTTTACTATGTCAAGGACATTTTTGCAGTTTACAGGTTGGTAGATGACAAGCATATATGACTATTTGTTGATTACAGTGATTTTCTACTCTACTTTTCTTTATGGTGCTAACAGGAGTACAGGACCTAGGGGATCTTCTATCTTCTATCTTCTATCTTCTATCTTCTATACTATACGACTATACTAAAACAAAAGCATTGAAATTAGGTCGATAGATACCTTAAAATAAGATCCACATTTCTATAATTTGGGTTACATAAATAGTTTGCTAGACTAGGCCCACCTATCTTAAGGTAAGTTCAGAGTTCAATCGTCCACTAAAGTCTCACAAGCTTAAAAAATAGTTTAAAATAAGTTTAATACGTCTCTACTTTCTTTTTGGTCGGGTAGTGGATTGAACCTAACCTATCTATCTCAGGTTAGTCCATAAAGGCCCTTCGTTCTCATAACATTCGATATCCCCAACCCCATGTATCAACGAAGATTTGAACCTTGGAAAATCCATAGAAACTAGGTGAGTTATCAATTGTATTACACCATATCCTCCATATATGTATATGTGTACAACATATATGCAAGGATCTTGTAATTTAAATATCAATGTCACATAGTTTTTTATTTTTATCTTCTATAATTTTATGAGTCCTCGAGCCATAAGAGTTGAACTCGTAAGCAAAATTTGGCTTTAACTATCTTATACTATGACAAGATTTTCAAGTAACTACCTTGCATAAAAAAGTTTGAAAGTACCTACATCATAGAAGTATATTTTAAAAGTTAACTTACTCCCACTACATTTTAATTCTTCCTACCTTAACTGCGCATGTTTGTCAATGCATTTCTTTAATGTTAAATATCTTTCATTACATATTAGTAAAAATTATAACGATAATTGAATATCAATAAAGTACTCATTGAGACGAATCAAACAAGGCCCATATGACTATATTTTTTTTGTATATATTGAGAATAATTAGAAGATTATCTCTAATTGTGAATAGTGTTAAGATTCTAAGTACAAAGAAAGAAAAAAAAAGGAGGGCGTATACTACAAGTTGACAGGAAAAGATATGCTCTAATGGGCCCACTTGCTTGCTTTTTCTATCCCCAAAAAAAAAACTCCAATTTTTATGCACACATCCTTTTGAAACTACATTTTTAATTCTACTAGTGTGTTGATCTCTTCATGTAAAATTATTAAACTTATCTGAAGTGAACTTATATAAACTTATTGGACCTAATTGGAAATTTGATTGAACCTAGTTTGAACTTGTTAGACCTAATTGGAACTTTCTTACCGGAAATATACATTTAATCATCATTGGAACAAATTAAATATTGTGCACTTGAATCATCATTGGTGAATGGTGAATACGTAAAGGGAAGTCATATTGTATTTTTTTATTAATCTTGACATATATTTCAAAAAAGAACAACATTTTTTTATTTTTACTTGTTCATAATTAAAGATGTTAATCTACAAGTTATGTGTATAATTTAAAAAAATAATACTTGATGATTACATTCTACAATTTGTCTTTCTGTTGCCTACTTTAAGGCTAGTTTATGGTACTCCCAAAAAATTTATTTGTCACTTACAACCTTTAGATATGCAACCTTATTATATATTTACTCTATTTTTTTTACTTGCGTCATTTCTCATTTCACAACATTGCATATTACTTCATTTCTCATTTTACAAAATTCCATATTACTTGCACCATATCTATTTTTGGCAATATATTCTCTCTTTCTCTCCTATGATATGTGGTCCCTTTTTTCATCTCTCTAATCTCCATTCTCTCCTAATTTCTTGTGCAATGGTGCAAGTAGGAAAATATAACATTTAAAAAAATGGTCATAAGTTAAGACCTGAAATGCAACTTATATTTGTTTTGGGTCATTTTTGTCGAAATATCATAATAAAATTCAATCTAGTATGAGTTGCCTTTTATTTTATTTTTTGACGGGATGTATGAGTTGCCTTTTATTAGTTTTATATCTTTAATTACGACTTTTTATTTCAAAAGGTGTAAACAACACAATCATCTATAAAACAAGACTCAAAGTGATAAAATTCTAGTCCCTTCATCTACTTTTGATTGCTACTCCCTCCATTTTTTATAAGTTTATCTCTTTACTTTTTCAAAATTAGAGTTCATTAACTCTGATTGTATTTTAACACTAATGTATAACAATAAACATACTGTATGAGATCTTGTTAAATTCATTCTAATACATAAATTACAATATTAGCTTTATATAAATTTTACTAATGCACAATTAAATATATATTTTTTTTTTGAGGGGATGCACAATTAAATATATTAACGATGAAAAATACTTTATAGGGAGTACTACAATGCAATTGCACAATTTGTTTATCTTTTGTCTATTATCCCTCTTTCTCACTCGTCGCTCTTGTGGACTGTCGTCACTCGTCACTGACTCACTTTGTCACCACGCTCATCAAAGCTTTCAACGCTGCGTCGCTACCAATCAGATTCTCTCTCTTCCCTCTCTCTTTCTCTTCAGAGCAACTATTTAACCATTCACAATTCCTCGACAAAAACCCCGACATTGCTAGAATATGAATTTGTCGACGAATCCACATTCTAGGGTTTCAGTATCGACTCAATTTCTGCTCTGAAAAATTCAATTTCTGAGATTTATAAACATCAATGTTTTAGGGCGTTTTTACAATCAATAATTTCGAAGCCATGGTTGACACAGAAGCGAAGATGCGGAAGAAAGTTACAATCACTGAAGAAGACGTTTGCACTCTCTTACAGAGGTATATTTCTCTATCTCGAATTGTGTGTTTGTTTTTTGAAATTGATGATAAGGTTTTTGATTTCTGAATTGAAATTTGTTGATGATGGTGACAATTCAGATACTCGGCGACGGCAGTATTAGCATTACTTAAAGAAATGGCGCAATTTGTAGGTGTCAAGATTGACTGGCAAGCATTGGTGAAGAAGACGGACACTGGGATAAAGAGTGCAAGGGAATTGCAAATGTTGTGGCGTCATTTGGCGTATCGACAACCGTTGATTGAGAACATTGGTCCGGAGGATCAACCGCTGGTTGGTTTTCGGGCTTCTTTTGATTGATTTGTATCCTTGCTTATTACTATCCTTGTGTGGAATAGTTTGAACTATTAGAGATATTATAAATAGGAGAACACTAAGTGTTCGTTCTCGTTTGGTTGATACGAGGGAACACAGGAAGTAAAAAATTCGTATGAATTGGAAAATAGGTGACGTGAATGGTTAACAACAGATTACCAAAATGTAGGGAGTTCTCATAGGAGGTTAATTTGATCATGGAACTTACTTCATCTGAATTGGGATTTCATGGAAATTTTGACTTCCCAATGTGACCAAAGGTCACATAGTGCATTGAATTCTCATAGTGCCTTCTGCAAATAAACTTGTTGTTAGGTATAATTTTTTATTAGGGGAGTGTAGAACTTTTAGTAGATATTGTGAATGTGGGAACATGTAATTTGATTAAGACGAAGTGTTAATGCAGGGACCCGCATCATATGAGATACGGTGAGAAAGAGTGTTTGAGAGAGAGTTAGTGGAGGAGTCTAGATCACATGGGTTAGGTTAAACCATTGAAGTAACATGAAATTTATTTGTGGACTGCTCAGAATGGAGTACATAGAGCGCAAATTAGATCTTACACTCATGAGTACAGTATAATGTGCACCATGCTCCCAGAATTGTAGACAATTTGAAGTATAAGAAATATACACCGTAGAATAAAATAAGAAAAAATCTCTACGACATGTTGTAATTGGTTAACCTATTAAAATTAGTAGAGGAATGGGGGAACGGCTAAATTTTAATTATTCCATAGTTTTGTTATGTCCCAAAAATGATTGAATGAAGTATATTTTAAATCGTTGCCAGGGTGCTGTCTCCCATATAACAATGGAGGGTTTGGGATGAAAAACAATTCAAGAGTATGGGAGGCAAACAATCATGCCTTCAAGCTAAGGGATCACATTCCAGAATAGGGAGAATGGACAACTTAATTCATAAATGGTAACGTAGTGAACCAAAAAGCTCAACTTGGCAAAGCTTAGCATAGCAATACGCAGTAAAGCTTGAC